>CAKNXH010058523.1:142394-164431 GCA_932178445.1 Andricus quercusramuli | reverse complement strand
GAGCTTACATACACAAACGAACAAAATAAGAGTAATATCTCTAACAAAAACCATACTTTTTAGAAAGACTAATTTACAAAAATTAAACTTCCACACATCACTCTCTAATTAACAAATAGATATATTAATACCTTTTCCGATTCTCTCAAAGTACGGAGAGTATGACGCGGATTCGAATGCTATGACCAAACGAAGACAATCTAATGAGCGATCATTAAAGAGTCTTACTCTCGGTACCTCGAAATCGATATCCCCCCACTCTACGTACATCGCCTTCCCTAAATTTACAACGACGATAGGCTCGCTTAAATCACGTATTTCGCAGACATTTATATTTTCATAACCGCGGAAGTTTTGAAATCATACTCTCGCCTCAATATATTTCATGAAGCACTAGCTGTGACTACCTATACATAGTAGCCTTACTCGCTGGACAGAGTGAGGGTAATTTTGATTTATTTCTATGGAGGTTGATTTTAAAAATCCAACTGGGGTCCCCAATTTGAGAGATTCATAAACATTTAAACTCAAGATAAACGCAATTATGTTACCTATTCTATATTTCTACTTCTACCGAATTTTCCTCTACTACCCCTACTTCGAATGTTATTTATGCAAGTTCTGTACCACCTTACTTACTTGTCGTTTCTTCCTCAATGGAGACACAAGGTTCTTCGAAAAATTCTTCTCTTTCGACATGCTGCCCAAAAAGAAGGCATCTGGTTCAGAAAATTGCAAAAGCAAACTTCACGCGGGAAAGGATTCACAAAAAAGTCCAAATTTGTTTGAACAATATCTTTCAACCACTGGTAAATGAAAAATATAAATATTTTTCGAATAAATATAACAGAAATAGTTTACATGATACTGAAAATTCTTTGATTTTTACCCATATATGTGTACTTGTAGAAATAGGTATTTTCTGAGTAATTATGAAATTATTTCTGCGAATTATTTTACTGTTATCATGGACTAAAAAAATCATAACTATTGCTACAGAACCAATTTTATTCTGAAATATTTTTTCTAAACTTTGCTTGTATTCACAAATAAGTGACGATTGGTCCAGTAGCCAGTAACACTTCTATATGCACTAATAGTGCCACTCGATACTTTCGGTTTAAAAAGTCCACAAAAGTCCCCTGATTGAGAATATCAAGGGTAATTTTTCGAAATTCTGGTCTCTTTTTGTTTAAACAATTGTTGTCAACAAATTCGTTATTAATTGCAAAGAAAAATCTAAAACTATGTTTGAAAAGCTCATGGTAAAACAAAACTTTAATGTGTCATTGAAATTCTCATAGAACTAATCGTTTTCAATTATTGATATAGTTTTTGTTTAACTCATGAGTATATCACGCTGATAACCAATGCTTTATTCACTTTGTGGAAATCTCAATCGTTTCTTTGGTAATAACAAGTTTTATAAACAAATGCATATATTTGAGAAAGCTTTCGTTTCAAAACGTGACTTGCAAAAAAAATTTCAATTCGTTTTTTTCTAGTTTTTCTTTTAATTAAAACCATTTGTTAACTATATCCTTATAAACAATTAATTGCAAAATAATCTTTGGTCTGCGCCAGCTGTAATTTTACAGTTATGATTTTCGATTTTCCCGAAAGAAATTTTAAAATAAACTTTTTTTACATACTGCTGGATCAAGAGTATGCATCTGTTGAAGAGCAATTCCAACAACTAAAAGATTACAACAAAATCTGGTCTTTTTTATATGATCTGAAAACCTCTTTTAAACCCAATCTTTTAATGCGACTTTGTATACAATTAGAAGAAACACTGATGCATCGTAAGGAAAGTGATATTAATGGTAGAGATCTCTGTGATGAGTTGATACACTTGGAATATACGTTGCCAGCAAATATCACAAGACCGATTGAAGCATTCAATTTTTTAGTTGAAAACAATTTGCACGACACTTTTCCTAACGTAGGGGTCGCGTTGCGTATTTTTTAACAACTGTCACAGTGGCATCCGCGGAAAGAAGCTTCTAAAAGTTAAATTTAATTAAGACATACTTGAGATCGACTATGTCAGGTGATAGATTAAGCGCTCTCGCGATGCTATCGATCGAGAAATATATTTTGAGTCAAATAGATTTTTTTGATGTCATCAAAGAATTTGCGAGCGCGAAAGCTCAAAAAATAAAATTTATTTGACTATTCGTTATACAAAGCACCAATAATACACAGTAAAAAGAAAACCTTACAATCTAATTTGATTTACTTTCAGGATTGCCTCAAATTCACTAGGTAAGTTAATTTATGATATTGAGGTAAATGTAAATTCAGTCTGTCTTGGCGGATAGTGAAGTATGGTCGAAAATGAAGAAAAAAAAACGAAAACGCATTTACTTTTTTGAATTCAGTCCACCGAAGACATAAATTCATCTTGATCGACGTACTGCCTGTCATGACTACCTCAATCTCCGCATTCTAGATCTTACTTTGTGAACCGGACTTCAAGATTTTCTTTTTACTGTGTAGGTATATCGAATGCAACTGTGTTAAACCTTCTACCTACAGGCCCAGAAAAAACTTAGGGTAAATAGTGTTGCAGGTAACTTCGTATTTTCACCTGTTCGTATTGGTAAAACACAAATATTACCCTCGATGGGCAGAAACTGTCTTTTGTTCTCACAAAAGTTCTCACCACAGTTTTGAAAATTGGAAGCCACTAGCTTTGATCACTGAAGTGAAGTTAGCTGATGGCTGGTGTAACAGGCAAATCGGATAAGTGCGGCTCATAAAGGCGGACTTGCCGAATCGTTAGAGTTGTCAAAAGTTCCTCACAAGCGTGGGTGAAAGCAAAAAAATACCGAGACGTCAGGGAAATTTTACCCACATAGGGTAATTTTTGTTGCAGGTAACCTTTACTCAAGAATCAGGGTGAAGATTACTCTGAGTTTTTTCTGCGAGTATGTATGAATGTTATGTGTGTATATATATATATATATATATATATATATATATATATATATATATGTGTATATGCATATATATATGTATATATAATATATATGTATAATGAACATTTGAATATTAAATTCCTTGAGATAATGAAACAATAATTTTTCAATTATCAATAACCTATTTTGCGAAATTCAATTTAACGGCACATTTATTAATTAATATATATATATAATAATATATAATATATATATATAATATATATAATACAATATATTCAATTATTGGGGGGGAGGGGAAGGGGCGCCGAACTTTCTTTTTACCCAGGGCGTCAAACCCCCTAAGGTCGACCCTGGCCTTCCTTCACGTCCATGCATTTTTGCATGCAAGCTCTTGTGTTTCTATGGCTTCTTATGTCTCTTCGGGTTAATGTCTCATCTACAGATCCTAACCATTCTTTCGGCGGTCTACCTCTGGGCATTCTTCCATTTACTTTACCTTTATACACTTGTTTGGTCAGTCGTTCAAATTTCATTCTTTCAAGACGTCCGAACCATCCTAACTGATTTCTTTCCCATATGTCAACTAGTGTCTCTCCTGTACCACACTCTTTGAGAATTATCTCGTTTCGGACTTTGTCCATCAGTGTTTTCCCGCATATTATGCGCAGAGATAACCTGCCTACCCTTATTTATGCGCCCATCTAACTTAGGCCAGTCAGTAAAGCATTTCGTGGTGCAAAAAATCCAGAATGGAAGCGACGGTCATATTTGAGTATTGTTGATACCTGGGATGAAGGCCATTATGTTTTTAACAGCAAATTCGCAAACGCAAGAAACTGTGCGCGGTTCAAAGTTTGCGAAATCATGTTTTTTGAAGATTGCGAGCAAGATATGAATCTGCGGGGAAAGAAGTTTGAATATAAATGAAAGATATTTAAAAAATTTACAATTTGATTAGTCGAACTCGGAGATGGGTTAATTTGTTTGCTTAGAAAAAAATGAAAACCGTAAAAATTGGTTACTTTCTAATTTCGGCAATAATGCATGCAGGTCCTTCAAAATCTGTGAAAATCTGTATTTTTGTGAGGTGGAAGCTTGTGAAAAATTTCAGCTTGAAGCAGTAAATACTTTGGCAGGAAATCCGTTTGTTGTTCCCAGATTGTCTGTTTTTTCAGGTGCTGTACTTTTAGAAATAAATGTTTAAAAGCAATGAAAGTGCAGAATTTTAATCTCAAACATCTGCTGTACCAAAAGCAATACTCAGATATTTTTTCCCCATGATTAAAGTCGGTCAAAAACGGCCGAAAGCAGAAAAAGGTGTTTTTTCCTTATAAACAAATAGAATAACTTCCTTGATTTTAGTCTTATAAAATTGCTGTTTCACTATATGATCAGTTATGAGTTCTGAATTAAGAAACAAAACGAAAAATACCACCACGATGATTAGGAGAAGAGATAATTTTTTTTTTCTTAACAATTACTGCAGTTCCAATTTTGATGGTAGAGAGCTCACATTTGAAGAAAATGTAGATGAAGACTTTAGACAATTTCTGAAAAATGGTCTGAATTTTCATTCGAGAATTGAGGGTTTGCCATCGTGGTGAATTTGCGGACAACATGCAACTCATTGACTCATCCCGAAAGCAGCTTCCGCGTGCGAGGCATTCGCGCTCAAAGTGAATTACCGTCTTCAAAATGCATAACCTGCAAATATCTCGTGAACGAAGCATGATATTGAGATGATTTTTTTTTAAATTTCGGCTAACTTTCTGCGCTGATTAACAATCCTATATCAAAAGTTAACAAACAGTAAATTTAATGCTTCCAATGTAAGGTTATTTTTATTATTTTCCCTGATTGCACAATTTCTGACCTCATTTTCCCATAGAATGTGAACTGTGTTTTATTTTTATTAAGGCTATTCAGTAATGTTTTAAGAAATGTGTAATAAATGAATATTTTATTGTTCGTTAAATGCAGGTTCAACATTTTGTGGAAATGTACTGAAGTACTGTCTCGCTGTTTTCGACTTTCCTAATTAATGTTGGAAGAGATGGGTATTGATTTAAAATTTATTGTCCATTATACTAAACGCGTGAAGTTTTGGTGAAACTTATCTAAGTCCCTTCAACATTTAAAAATGGTACTAATGGTAAATGGAAAATGGCATTAATGGTTATTAATTTTTTCGTGAAAAAATGTCACTTTTCACTATTGTTTAACTTTTACGATCTTTTTTTCATATTTAAAATAAATCTTCAACTAAATAACCCACAACATTCTTTGAAGTAACTCTCCAAAGAGTGTGTAAAAAATTCAGCTACTCAAAATAATGAATTGGCTTTTTGCGGGAAGCCTTTTTCACTTGGGGTCGAAAAGACCCCACTATGCCAGCTACGTTACGCGTCGGGAACTGTGCCATCGAAGGGTTAAGTAAAACAATATTAACCACGCTTTACTTTAAAACTTAGAACTTATGTCTCGCATGATTTACTTTAGTGTTACTGAAGTGATTAGTGGAGAGTCCGGAATCACTGATTAATCAGTGAAATGTCCAAGTACTATGTCAGTCATTGAATTTTTCACTGATTCATATTTGGAGAGTGAGGTTTCTGCTACAAATTTATGAAACATTAATGTGCATATTGCGTTTGACAGATTCATTCGAAATTTTCTCGTTTATGGTAACAATACCCTGAGGTTTAATTTTTATATTCTTTAAGAATAAATAAGTTTGTGATCAAACTATTTTTTATTATATTCAATGAGGCATATATTTTTATATCATTATGGTTCAACCGAAAAAGTGTCAATTCCATTATTTATCAAAACATACAAGCGAAAAATCGCACCTGACACCATGTCTTTGCAAATTGATTGCCACATTCCAGACGAATCTGTCTGCTAATACAATTATTATCTAAATTATATTTCAACCAAGAAGGAATTCCTAAAAAAATATTTAAATCATAAATCAAAACAGATTATTACTTTTTGACAAAATAGTTGCATTTATAACCAAAAAGATGAAATTTCTACTAAAAGAGATCAATTCTCAAAGAAATAGACGAGCCTGAAAACAAAAACATTAATTTTTTAATGAAGAGGATAAATCATCTACGAAAAAAGACTATTTTCACACAAAATGAATGAATTGAAGTCTACGAAGTACATTTTTTCCCAACTCTATTTTATGTATGAATATTATTTGAAGTATAATTTAAAGTAATGCTTTATAAAATATCGTTGATTTCCACATTGATAATTTCAAGCACATTCCAATTACTATATTATTCTTATATTATTATATTATTCCAAAAATTTCATATATTAAACGAATTTTATATTGCCAGAAACATGCGTGGATTAGAAATATATACGCATTTCTTCCGATATAGGTTTCTTTACGTACTTCGTATTGGAAACATTTGCAAAGCGACGAAAGAGAAGATGCATTTTAGCTTTCGACAAACTGGCGCTAGAGTATATATGTACAAATTTGTTTTTATCTTCGTATCTTCATATCCATTTTATTAAATAAATACGCTATACTTCCAAAGGAATAGTTCGAATAATAATGTGGTTATATATTCCGTACTTTGCTTCTCAATTTTTAACAAAACGTTGCCACCTGTATTTGACTCACAATAAATGTTATATTCCATACACATTTTTTCAAACACAACGGAATAGACTTCAAATCTATAAAATACTCGTCACATTTAATGACACAATTAATTCAGAAATTGTGCAATTAGGGAAAATAATAAAAATAATTTTACATTGGAAGCATTAAATTTACTGTTTGTTAACTTTTGATGTAGGATTGTTAATCAGCGCAGAAAGCTAGCCCAAATTAAAAGAAAAATCATATCAATATCTTGCTCCGTTCACGAGATATTTGCAGGTGATGCATTTTGAAGACGGTAATTCACTTTGAGCGCGAATGCCTCGCACGCGGAAGCTGCTTTCGGGCTTCCCCCACTCCGTCGTCACGTAATGAGTTGCATGTTGTCCGAAAATTCCCCACGATGACAAACCCTCAATTCTCGAATGAAAATTCAGGCCAATTTTGAGAAATTGTCTAATGTCTTCATCTACATGTTCTAAAAATGTGAGCTCTCTACCATCAAAATTGGACCTGCAGTAATTGTTGAGAAAAAAAAAAAATTATCTCTTCTCCTAATCATCGTGGAGGTATTTTTCTTTTTGTTTCTTCATTCAGAACTCATAACTGATCATATAGTGAAACCGCAATTTTGTAAGACTAAAATCAAGGAAGTTATTCTATTTTTTAATAAGGAAAAAACGCCTTTTTCTGCTTTCGGCCGTTTTTGACCGACTTTAATCGTGGGGAAAAAATATCTGAGTATTGCTTTTGGTACAGCAGATGTTTGAGATTAAAATTCTGCACTTTCATTGCTTTTAAACATTTATTTCTAAAAGTACAGCACCTGAAAAAACAGACAATCTGGGAACAACAAACGGATTTCCTGCCAAAGTATTTACTGCTTCAAGCTGAAATTTTTCACAAGCTTCCACCTCACAAAAATACAGATTTTCACAGATTTTGAAGGACCTGCATGCATTATTGCCAAAATTAGAAAGTAACCAATTTTTACGGTTTTGATTTTTTTGTAAGCAAACAAATTAGCCGATCTCCGAGTTCAACTAATCAAATTGTACATATTTTTAATATCTTTCATTTATAATTGAACTTTTTTCCGCGCAGATTCATATCTTGCTCGCAATCTTCAAAAAACATGATTTCGCAAACTTTGAACCGCGCGCAGGATGAAGGCTACTTCATCCCACGTATCAACAATACACAAATATCACTGTCGCTTCCATTCTGGATTTTTGGCACCAAAACACTCTTTTTCATGCTTCACTGACTGGCCTAACTCCCCATCTATTTTTCCGTCGTTAGTAAATAGACTACCTAGATATACGTACTTGTCAACTTGTTCTAATCTCTCAACATTTAGGACAATGTTGCATATTGTTTTCTCATTTTTCCCCTCAAACACCATGATTTTTG
Source organism: Andricus quercusramuli (assembly GCA_932178445.1). NCBI lineage: Eukaryota > Metazoa > Arthropoda > Insecta > Hymenoptera > Cynipidae > Andricus > Andricus quercusramuli. Next base: position 156,463 of record CAKNXH010058523.1, on the reverse strand, counting down.
TTTCATTTACGTTAGTTTTGAGTCTCATGTTCTTCATGCTTGTATTAAGTTTATTCAACATTCTTTGCAAGTCCTCGATTGATTCTGCCATAACAATCTTGTAATCTGCGAAAGCTAACCCCCGTACCTTCACTGTTTCGAGATCTACACCTTCTTCGTCGAAGAGGGCAGTTCTTAGACACTTATACAAGAATATGATAAGTAGCCACGAGGACATAACGCATCCTTTTTTCACGCCTTGCATAATGTCGAACCAGTCACTCAGTTTCCCATTTACCCTCACACTCGCTTTTTACTACAAAACTAGGCCTACATTTTATCTGGGATCCTTTCTTAGGCGTTCTAATATGATCTCACAAATAGTCTATTTTAGAACCAGTTTCCGTCTTGTTTCGTTTGCTAACTGCCGATTGATAAATGATCCAAGATAGCGAACTAAACTTATTCAGAGGGTGCATTGTTTCGATTATTCCAAACGTCAATCTTACAAAAAAACAAAAAAATAGATGAAAAGACCAGGGATCGGAACGTTTTAGGTTAGACCAGTCCGGATGCGGATAGGACAAACCTCGACACTTTAATTTCTGTAGGGTCTTGATTCATACCCGGACCCTTCTAGTTCTTAAGAGTTCGAGTCCACAACCATACCTTTTAAATTCTTAAGGTTACGAGTCGAAAGCCGAACCCTTTATGTTCTTAATAGTCCGGACCTGGATCCTTGAGACATACGGTTGCGCAGTATAGTTACACAGTACCTTTTGTGGCGCAGTGAAGTTAGGGGGTACTTATAGATGCACAGTAGAGTTAAATAGCAGTTACACATGCGCAGTAGAGTTTCAAGCTTACACGGATGCGTAGTAGAGTTCCATACTACTTACGGATGCGCAGTAATGTTAGGAGTAATTGTGTGTGCGCAGTAGAATCTCACAGCACTTACATCAACGCAGTAGAGTTCCACTGAACTTACGGATGCAGATTATAGTTACTCGTCACTCATGGATACGCAGTAAAGTTAGAGGGTACTTGCATATGCGCAGTGGAGTTCCATGGAACTTGTGGATGCTCAATTGAATTGCATATCAAGTATGTCTGCGTATTAGAGTTACGCAGCACCCATGTCTGCGCAGTAAAGTTACATACCACGTACGTCTGCGCACTAATGTTAGGTAGTACTTAGGGGTACAGAGCATGAACTTGGGGACTGGATAAAAAAATTCCAAGATTTGACTCCAATTTTTAAACTTATTAAATTAGTAGATTTCCGCGAAATTCAGTAAGAGGGGTGTTTTCGGGCACAGAACACGGATTCGGGGTCAAAAATAAAAAATTCTAAAAGTTCAATAAAATTTTGAAGATTTTATAAAATTGCTTACTTTTCATGAGAGTAATAACAAGGGGGGTTTTTGAGTCTTGGAATACAAATTAAGAGTCAAAATTAAGAAATTCGAAAATTTGAGATAAAATTTGGAAAATTGGACTAAATCTGTAGATTTCCATTAAAGTAAAAAAGGAGGGGGCTTTGGAGTCTCAAAAAACGAATTTGGCTTTAAAATTGAAGAAGAGACTTAAATTTAAAAAAAAATTGGATTTTTATGAAAGTCAATACAAGGGGGATTTGTAAGCGACACAGCACAAACTTAAGGCGTAAATCTAAACATTTTGAAAGGAAACCTAATTTTTGAAATATTTATTAAATTAGTGAGTTTCTACGAAAGTTATTAAGAGAAAGTTTTCTGAGTCACAGCATACAAATTTGGGGCAAAAATTCCAAAAGTGGACCTAAATCTAGAAAATATGATTAAACTGGTATATTTCCATGAAAGTCCATCACGAGGGGGTTTATCAAGTCATAGAACACATATTGTTAACCTAAAATTTTGAAAAGGATATTAATTTGGCAGATTTTCATGAATTCTAAAACAAAAGAGTTTTTCGAGTCTCAAAATACTAATGTTTACGCCGAAAAGTCCTCTTTTGTGACTCAAAAAACGTTCTCTTACAGACTTTAATGAAAATTTACCAATTAAATAAATTTTTCCAAATTTGTTTCAACTTTTTCAATTCCAACCTCAAATTCGTATTTGTTACCTAAAATCCCACCTCTTACTGACTTTCATGGAAATTGACAAATGAAATAGAATTTTCAAAACTTAGGTTGATATTTTAAATTCTTGAATTTTGAACCAAAACTAGTATTATGAGACTCGACAATTCCCTCCTTTCCTATTTTCATGAAAATCTATCAATTCAATAACATTTTACAAATTTTAAGTCAAATTTTGTAATTTTTTTATTTTGACCCCAAATTCCTTTTTGTGTCCCGAAACCCGTCGTGCTGTCTATCATACAAATTAAATATGCGATGAAAAAAAAAATTTTAAGTTAATGCCTTGATTTTTTTAATTTTGGCCTCAAATTTATTTTCTGTGCCACGAAAACCCCACTTGTACTGACTTTAATAAGAATCTGACAATTTAACTGTTTGGGAGAAAATTTGGGTTTTTGTAAACATTTGTTTTTTTGCTCCCATATTCTTAGGCGAAATTTGAAAACCCGAAAGTGCCAATGTTTTTTTTACAAATATTATCCTACATTGTTATGCAAAAAATATGAAAAATTGAGAATTGGAAATTCGTAAAAATTAGAGTGGAACCGTCACACTCAGGCTGATACCATTTCCGGGACACCTTTGGTCCGATTTGACCCCCGTACGCTCCATGGATTAAAAATGTTTTTTTTTTTAATTTTATTTACTGAAGGTGATACCTTGAATAATATCGAGTTCAAAATTGGCACAAATTTCAAATTCCAGCTTCAAATTGATCGTATAACTGGATTTATACAATTTCCGGGGTACCTTTGCTAAGATTTGACCCCCATCCGCTCCATGGATTTTGAATTCTTTTTACTTTATTTACTTAAGGTGATACCTTTGATAATATCGAGTTCAAAATTGGCAAAAAAATTCAATTCATGCTTCAAATTGACCGTATAAGTGGATTTATACCATTTTCGGGACAAGTTTAATCGGATTCGATACTTTTTTGATGATGGAACATTAATTTTCAGCTTTTTTTACACCTCGTGAATGATGTGTGTCGAAATTAAAATTTAAAAAAAAAACAGAAAAATTATTTCTGGTGGGGAGAAAATGTAGGTTTTTGAAAAAATTTGTCTCTTTGTTCCCACTTTTTTTAGGCGAAATTAGGAAAACCGGAAGTGCTAATGTTTTTTATAAACATTATCCGACGTTGTTATTTAAAAAAATATGAAAAATTAGAATTTGTTTTATCATATTTAGTTATTGACAGATGATTCTCATTTCGAGCCCTTCATTAACTCCGTTCTCTTTAAGGACTTCCCAAAGTTTACTGCTATTTACCTTGTCAAATGCTTTTTCTAGGTCAATAAATGCACAGCAAACTTTCTTTCCTACTCTCAAGCTTTTTTTGTGATCTGTTTTAAAATAAATATCTGATCTGTGCATGATCTTCCTGGCATAAATCCACTTTGGACTTCCCATATCCTTTCTTCTTTAATTTTCATTACCCTACGAATAAGTATTTTTGAGTATATTTTACTTACGGTACTTAGTATAGGCTGATACCTCTGTAATTACTGCAGTTGCTTTTATCTCCCTTTCTTTTGTATATTAGTACGATAATCACTTTTCTCCAATCGTCTGGGACTTCTCCCGTCTCGATATATAAATTTATCAATTCGCACAACCTGTGAGGTATGTACTCGCCAACGTATTTAAGCATTTCAGCGCTAATACTGTCTATACCAGCAGCCTTACCGTTTTTCAAGTTCTAAATTATATCTCTGACCTCAGTGACACAGACTTTTTCAATTGGGTTTTCTAATGCATTATGTTCTATGTAGCAGTTTTGTTGTCCTATATCTTCACCTCCTAATTGTTCTTTAAAAGAGTCTTTTAAACATTAAACAGTAAATATTTACTACGATATCGGTGATTATTCCGAGGGAGTACATAGAGAGCACAGAATCTGTCTTCTTTCTCTTGGAACTCCGCGTCCGAGATCCCACTGCGTTTTGTGGCAGGTGTTAAGCCAGCATGATAAAAGTTGCTGAAGATGAAACTTTAGACATAGACGATAAAGAAACGGCCCTCCTGCCAGCGCCAAGTTCGTCAAAGGTGCGATAAAAATGGATTCTTAGCGATCGATTTTTTCATTATTCACCTGTCGTTAGCGAGCGCTAATGTACTTGTGCCAACTCCACTCGGTCAAGAACCCCCGGCACGATGGCCTAAAGGGGATAATTAAAGTTAACTAAGTGTATATGTCGACCAGCACGATAAAAAAAAAAACACAAATGAAAGCTCTAAGCCCACTGTAGCGGAAAAACTTGTCCTGACATGGTTCAAGAGTACTGAAATAGGCGACACGGGCATTTTTTTCAAAATTTATTTGCTTCGGCTGCATTACCCTTCACTTGTAATGACGAAATTTTCGAAACGAAGCATTGAAAAATTTCGCAAACACATTATATTAATACTTTGATACATCGAGGATATATGCGTCAAAATGGAATTTGAATACATTAGGAACAAATACCAAGTAGCGATTGATGATGACTGATCTATCTCTTATTAAATAATAAGTAATTTCTACAGTACAGATGTCCCGTAAACGATTAAGAGCATGTTAAGACATGTTAAGACCTTAAACTTTAATACTTTCCAAGGAATGTTCCTACCAGTTCTATTGATGTAAGTGTTAGTGCGATGTCACAGCAGGATAGCGCCACCGAATGGTCGACCTCTTCAGAAACTGTAAGAGGATCCATTACGATTCCTTCGTGATAATAACATTCTGCTGTGAGCGCACAGTAGTATTCACATAAATGGGACGGGAGAATTTTCCTAAATTTTATTCCGAAACAGAACTTGACCTTTTTGTCTTCAGAATAAACTATTTTTAACAAATTAAAATTAATTATTTGAATTAATTTTAAATCCGTCCATTTAATTAACTATTTGAATAAATGAAAAACTAGGCCGCACATTTTTTTTGCAAAAAATTTATTTTTTGAATAAAATTGTTGAACAAATTTTGTTTTCAAAATTTTTTTCAACAATTTTATCCAAAAATTTTTTCTTTCAAAAATTTTTTCTCTGAACAATTTGTTTATATAATTTTTTTCAAACAAATTTTTTCAATGACATTTCCTTGTATGAAATGGTTTTTGTACAACCATCTTTTCAGAAAGTTTGAACATACTTTGTTTTCAGGTTCTTTTAAGACTTAAATTAACGTCTCAATAGTCTACAAAACCCTTCCTTGCAGGGGTAGGCACTCAGGGCCTACAAACTTGATATTTTTGTGTTCGGCGTGAGCTATTTTTAAAAAATTGAAATTATTTTTTTTAATTAATTTTAAATCCTTTCACATAATCAACTATTTTGATAAATTGAAAATTTGGTGGCAAAATTTTGTTTTCAAACAGTTTTTCAACAAAAAATTCGCGACCTTATATTTAATTTATTGAAATAGTTAATTGATTGAAAGAATTTAAGTCAACAATTTTTTTCGCAAAACTTTTTGGAAAAAAAGTTTGCGACCGAATTTTTAATTTATTGAGATGGTTGATTGATTGAAAGTATTTGAAATTAATTGAAATAGTCAATTTTAATTTTTAAAAAACAGCTCATGCCGAAGACAAAAATGTCAAGTTTGTAGGCCCCGAGTGCCTACAAGGAAGGGTTTCTTAGACTATTGAGACATTAATTTAAGTCTTAACAGAACCTAAAAACAAAAAATGATCAAATTTTGTAAACAAATTCTTTTGCAAAAACCATTTCATTCAAAGAAATGTCATTGAAAAAATTTGTTTGAAAAAAATTATGTAAAAAAATTGTTCAGAGAAAAAATTTTGTGTGAAGAAAATTTTCGAATAGGATTGGTAAAAAAAAATATTTAAAAAAAAATGGTTTGTTTACAAAACAAATTTTTGAAAAAAGAATTGAACCAAAATAAAAAAAAATTTTTTTGCAAAACTTTCTGCAAACAAAAATTTTGCGACCTCATTTTCAATTTATTAAAATAATTAATTAATTGAAAGGATTTAAAATTAATTGGAATAATTAATTTAAATTTTTTTAATTAGTTCATTCTGTAGACAACAATGTCAAGTTCGTTTCAGCATAAAATTTAGGAAAATGCTCGAGTCCCATTTATGTGACTGCTACTTCGCGCTCACAACAGAATGCTACTGTCACGAAGAGATCGTAATTGATCCCCTTACAGTTTCTGAAGAGGTCGACCATTCGGTCGCGCTATCCTGCTGTGACATCGCACTAACACTTACATCAATAGAACTGGTAGGAACATTCCTTGGAAAGTATTAATGTTTAGTGTACTTTTTCCCAATTATTATTACGCCGCATGTCTTAACATGCTGTTAATCGTTTACGAGACATCTGTACTGTAGAAATGACTTATTATTTAAATAGAGATGTCTCAGTCATTATCAATCGCACCTTGGTATTTGTTCTTGATGTATTCAGATTCCATTTTGACGCATATATCCTCGAAGTATCAAAGTATACATATAGCATTTCTGAGAAATTTGTGCATGCTTCGTTCCATAAATTTCGTCATTAAGGCCATGTAACGAGAGGGTCACGTGACCAAGCTAGTCCTCAAATTTGCAATGTAAACTTACGTCCAAAAGAAATAAGATATCGCGCTCAAAGTTTGGGAAATGAAAGAGGAGACAATAATGTTTACGGCTCTGGTCTTTTCTGGTGGAAGTTTTGAAAAAAAAAATTCCGAATAAAATAAAACTGGAAGCTATATCGATACTTTCCCATGTCAACTTACGTCCGCACGGAAGAAGATATCGTACTGAAAATTTAGCACGCTAAGTAGATGGCTCGAAGGAAGGCGGCTCTGGTCCTAAATATTTGGAATCGTGAAAAAAGTTTTGTACTAATTTGGAGAAATACCGACCGTGCTCCAGAACACTACAAGAAGTTTTCCATTTTGTGCGTGTCTGAAATACGTATCAGCTGTTTCAGAGCAGCACTATCGCAGCAAGCAACTTCGCACTTCCACGGGTCTGTGGGTAAAACAGATTGCATGATACTGAAGCGGAAATGCATCGGTCAATATTTATAATTTTCATAAATAAACTTTTTTCTTCCCTCAACTCTGTGCCTTGCCACAAATGGTCATTTACTATTTTTTAATATTTTCGGAAAATTTTTCCGCGATATTCAAACTTTTATTTTTAAATATGGGTGAAAAATATTTATCTCAGGACTGACTCGATCAGCTGTTATACTCATTGCATGGCCTTAAAAGTGAAGGGTATTGTAGCCGAAGCAAATAAATTTGGCAAAGGAATGCCCGTGCCGCCTATTTCAGTACTCTTGAGCCCTGGCAGGACAATTTCTTCCGCTACAGAGGGCTTAGAGCTTTCATTAACGTTTTCTTTATCGTGCTGGGCGACATGTATACTCTCAGTTAACTTCAATTACCCCCTTTACGCCACCGTGACAGAGGTTCTGACCGGGTGGAGGGTGGCACAAGTACATTTTCCGAAAGCATCAAAATGCCCTCTACAATATGGTGTAGATTTTATTGCGCTGGCTAACGACAGGTGAATAACAAAAAAATCGATCGCTAATAATCCATTTTTATCACACCTTTGACCGACTTGGCGCTGGCAGGAGGGCTGTTTCTTCATCGTCTGTGTCTAAGGTTTCATCTCCAGTCACTTTTATCATGCTAGCTTGAGACCTGCCAAAATGCAGTGGGATCTCGGACGGCCCTTATTTTTCACGTTCGGAATGCCTTTGCTCTCACCCCCCAGTTTTGTTCGAATGCCCAAAAAAATCTCCAAATTTCATAAATATTGGTTAATATTTAGGGGTCGCACAAATACCATGAAGTTTGCCATTAATTTAACATAGGAAAGAAACAGCTTTTCGTCAATCTAATATTTGAACACGATATGTTACAAATAATTCCATATTTCAGTATATTTTGTTCAAAATTCATCAGAGAATAAGAATCAATCATAAATTCTGAGCGTGAATGACTTTAGTTAAGGCCACTTTCATGGGTCCCTAAGAAAACCCCATGAGTGCAAATTTGAATTTTACCTAACATTGCGGTTATTAACACTTTTCGAAAGCTTTTTTTTTATAAAAAATCACTAATCGGTAATTTAAGAATACTCAATCATATTTGAACTATTTTCCAATTGTTGGAACAATTTCAATTTGTTTTTTCATGTGAGTAGAAAAATGAGTGTATTTTCTAGACATGATGAGTTATTTGATCAATGATAACAATAGCATCATTTGTTAAAATAACTTTTAATTTATTTTAATACTCCCTGTTTGTTTCAGTCTATATGTTAGGAGACGTCTATAAATCACGTGACTCGGAAAGGGGAGGCGGGTTGTCAGCAAAGATATCACGAAAAGTCTGTGTGTGGGGGGGGGGGGGTTAAGGCGATTACGTGCCCTTTTTAATTATAAATTTATTTTAAAAAAAGATTATAAGAAACACAATTTCTAAATAATTAACCGTCATATGTAAAAAATTACATAATTTGCATATAATTTTATCTAACAAAAGTTAGTGAATTCAATTAATCAAATTATTAAGTTAGATAGAGGTAGTTTTTCATACTTTAAAATTTATTTTAAGTCTTTAACTATTAGGTTACAATTTTTTTTTAAGAAAACATAAATTATTTTAATTGTTGTAGCATTGTTCATATCCTAATTCATTTCACTTGTTCCTTATGTGTGTTTTCTATATTCTTAAAGCTTTTTTAGTCTTACAACTAAGTGTATAAATAAAACTAACGCCAAATATAATCTGAAGTTAGAATCTCGGATAGTTAATTTTTTAATAACTTGGCTGAAAATAATTGTCCACTATAAATGTATTTGGATATTATTTTTTATTTTTCAAAAGCTGTTTAAATTTTTTTTTCCTTTTTTTCCAAGTTATCAAAAAAATAAAGTTTTTTCCCATGCAATTAGTATTTTAGTTCGGCCCCCGGCGTGCAGACATTTTGGATTTCCCCCACTAAACATGAAATACCTAATGCTACACGATGTTATCAACGCGGCCGCTGTGCATTTCAAGAATACCGACCTTAAAAACTACTTTTTAATGTTCCCTGTCATTTTATATCAATTCTCGTAATTTGAAAAAAGTCACGTGATAATAGAGTGGGGGGAGTCATCAATAATATCACTGACAGTCACGGGGGGGGGGGGGGGGTCGGAATTTAGCGAAAAACCGATCACGTGATTTATGGACGGCCCTTTACCTAAAAGAAGCAGGAGAAATATTTTATCTCACCAAATTCTCGATAGATTTAAATATTTTTAAACACTTATTTGTTTTCTAAGAATACCTTCAAATATTTAAACAAATACAAATTGGTTAAACATTTTCATTTTGTTGAAATATTTTATTTTTACTATTTTTCGAAAGACTGAAATATTTGTATGCGCTACTTTGTTTTCCAAGAATATTTTCAAATTTTTGAGCAAGTTAAAATTGTTTTAAAAAATTATTTCATTTCACTGATTTTATGTGTTTTTTATCGGTAAAATCTGTCAAAAGTTTCATGAGATGTAATGTTTCTCCTGCTATTTTATGTAAACTATATACTTGAACAAACATCCATCATTTGAAAAATAATTGTAAAATTATTTAAACAAATGAATTTATCTTAATCCTTGATTAAAGAATTCATAACGTCTAGACAATACGTTCATTTGGTGACTTATAGAAAAAACAAATCCTTGAGCAAATTAAAATTATTTAAACAATTAAAAAGTAGTTGACAAACGACTGGGTATTCTTAAATTTCCGCTTAATAATTATTTATGAGAAGAAACTTTCAAAAAGCGTGAATAAACCACAATATTAAATAAAAATTCAAATTTGTCACTTATATGGGGTTTTCTTTGGGGACCCATAAGAGTGGCTTGAAGTCGCTTATCCTCAAAATATATGATTTATTCTTATTCTCTGACGAATTCTGAACGATATACTAAAATATGGAATCAATTGTAATATGCCATCGCGTTTAAATATTAGTTACAAAAAGCTGACTTTTTCCCATGCTAAATCAATCGTACATTTTATGGTCTTTTCGCGACCTCTAAATATTAACCAATTTCGTTCAGATCTAAAGATTTTTTTGGCATTCGAAGAAAACTTTTGGGTGGGGGATGAGAGCAGAGAAATTCTAAAAAGAAAATCCACCAAGTATCAAATAAGAACTACCATACTCCGCATTCTTCATCTCTTGTCTGCGTCTTCCTATACTTTCGCGGCTACGTCGGGAGTTTGCGTCTTCAGTGTCATTTTATTTTAAACGTAATAAAGATTCCAAAGTCAGTTTGAGCGTGCCTAAGGCGCCCACCTGTTGGATCTCGCGCTACGCGCTAAGCGTTTACGCGCTCGGTCATTGTGCATCCCCCTCATTTTTGCACAGGACTTTTAAAATTAAAGGTGAAACCATCGACAAGTGAAATTTAGTGATTGTGAATTCTCTTTTGTTGAAGCTCTTTTGGCTTTAACGAACACATTCTCATCACGTATATCGTGAGTGAAAAAGGTTAAAAGCAAATTTCCAGAGCTCATTTAAAAACAATTTTGTGATTAAACATTGTATTGTACCTCGTGTCTTTTTGTTCTGAAATTTATTTGTTTATTTGTAATGTCATTTTTCACGACTAAAACAAAAAATACGCCTATCTAAAAAAAAGGATTGAATAACAAATTTTTAGCTCTTTTTCGGGTGAACAACTTCCGTCTATTAATTTTTTTCGTAGCTAGTGTCGTTTGTCCGAAAATTTTCATTTTTTTATTTTTTATGTTATATTTTACGAGTAAAACAAAAACTACGCGGCAGATCAAACAGTTACTAATAAATAATTTGTAGATCCTTTTTGGGTGAATTGTTTTTTTCGTATCTTGCGTAGTTTGACAGAAAAATGGAATTTCTCATTATTTTTTGTGCGATCAAAATTTGAATTTTCGATTTTACAACAAAATAAAAAAAATTTTAATGACAATCTCATAGGGCTTTCAAGAAGCAACGCTTTTTTACTCCTTTTCATATCTTGCGTTCCTTGGCTTGAAATGTTCATTTTATTTTATTTTTTTTTGGATTTAGAAAATGCTATAACTCTAATAATGTTGTTTTTATCGAAAAAAGTCGTTAGGATAAATTGTTCCACTTCTTTAGTGCTACGGATAGCCGTACATAGAATTTTCAAATCTTAAAATAAATTATTTCAAAAGTTTTGAAAATGTTGTAACTTTTTGCATCTTCATCCAAAACAGCTGGCTAACGAACTTGTCTATTTCTTTTGAACCTTAAAAAGTGTACCAGAGCTCAATTCAGTCTGATCATTTTTTTGAAAGTAATCGTGCCTACAGACTACAGACAAACTATAGGCAGACTACAGACACCTTCATCGAAATCGTTTCTTCTGACGCAGGGGGTCTCAAAACGTGAAGATTTGATGAAAACTAAGTCCAATTTTACATGAACCTAATACCTTCTCATTAGTATAGGAAAGACCGGGGCAAGATGAGCATACGGGGTCAAATGAGACACTGAATTTTCTCTCAAAATATGTGATTTTTGTTGCTATTCTTCTTAAAAATAACATGAATAATGATTTTCAATTTCTCGGAAATAGGAAAAAAATTAAATAGAATAGATAAAGTAAAAATAAAAATGATAAAAATTTCAAAACCTGAATCATTGGACTGAAGTTTCAGACGTCAGTTGACGAATTTTTTTTTCTAATTTTTGGCTTATATATCGTCCAAAAACATAAAAAAAATGCACCGAACGCGTTTCTGTATTTGCTAAGGCTATTCCAGCGACAAAAACCCGGAAAAACTATGCTCTCAAAGATAGACGGTGGGTTCTCCCCCAAAACGAAGAGGGTGTGACTTTTTTAACCCCCTCTATTTCGAAGGTACCATTAAGAGGTATTGGAAGAAAAATTAAAATTAATTTTTCCATTTGCGGACAACAGCTAAAATTGAGAAAAACCGTCTGAAAATCGTCCTGCCGAGGATAGACAGTGAGTCCTCCCTCAAAACGAAGAGGGTGTGACTTTTTTAACCCCCTCCATTTCAAAGGTACCATTGAGAGGTATTGCAACAAAAATTCAAATTAATTTTTCCATTTGCGGACAACAGCTAAAATTGAGAAAAACCGTCTGAAAATCGTCCTGCTGAGAATAGACGGTGAGTTCTCCCCCAAACCGAAGAGGGTGTGACTTTTTTAACCCCCTCTATTTCGAAGGTACCATTAAGAGGTATTGTAAAAAAATTAAAATTAATTTTTCCATTTGCGGACAACAGCTAAAATTGAGAAAAACCGTCTGAAAATCGTCCTGCCGAGGATAGACGGTGAGTTCTTCCCCAAAACGAAGAGAGTGTGACTTTACTAACCCCCTCTATTTCAAAGTTACCATTGAGAGGTATTGAAAAAAAATTAAAATTAATTTTTCCATTTGCGAACAACAACTAAAATTGAGAAAAACCGTCGGAAGCTCGTCCTGCCAAGGATAGACGGTGAGTTCTCCCCCAAAAGGAAGAGGGAGTGACTTCTTTAAACCCGTCTAATTCAAAGGTACCATTCAAAGGTATTGGAAAAAAATTAAAATTAATTTTTCCATTATCGGAAAACAGCTAAAATTGAGAAAAACCGTCTGAAAATCGTCCTGCCGAGGACAGACGGTGAGTTCTCCGCCAAAAACGAAGAGAGGATGACTTCTTTCACCCCCCTTTTTCCAAATATACTATTAAGAGGTATTGTAAAAAAAATTAAAATCAATTTTTCCATTTGCGGACAACAGCTAAAATTGAGAAAAACCGTCTGAAAATCGTCCTGCTGAGAATAGACAGTGAGCTCTCTCCCAAACCCCTTTTTTCAAATTTACCATGAAGAGGTATTGGAAAAAGAATTAAAATTACTTTTTCCATTTGCCGACAACAGCCAGAATTGAGAAAAACCGTCGGAAACTCGTCGTGCCGAGGATAAACTGTTGTCCGCAAATGGAAAAATTAATTTAAATTTTTTTTCCAATACCTCTTGATGGTACCTTTGAAATGGGGGCGGTTAAAAACGTCACTCCCTCTTCGTTTTGGGGGAGAACTCACCGTCTATCCTCGGCAGGACGATTTTCAGACGGTTTTTCTCAATTTTAGCTGTTGTCCGCAAATGGAAAAATTAATTTTAATTTTTTTCCAATACCTCTTAATGGTACCTTTGAAATATGGGGGGTTAAAGAAGTCACCCCCTCTTTGTTTTGGGGGAGAACTCACCGCCTATCCTCGGCAGGACGAGTTTCAGACGGGTTTTCTCAATTTTCGCTGTTGTCCGCAAATGGAAAAATTAATTTTAATTTTTTTCCAATACCTCTCAATGGTACCTTGGAAATACGGGGGGTTAAAAAAGGCACCTCCTCTTCGTTTTGGGGGAGAACTCACCGTCTATACTTGGCATGACGAGTTTCCGACGGTTTTTCTACATTTTAGCTGTTGTCCGCAAATGGAAAAATTAATTTTAATTTTTTTTCTTATACCTCTTGATGGTACCTTTGAAATAGGGAGTGGGGTAAAAACGTCATTCTTCTTTCGTTTTGGGGAAGAACTCACCGTCTATCCTCGGGAGGACGATTGTCAGACTGTTTTTCTCAATTTTCGCTGTTGTCCGCAAATGGAAAAATTAATTTTAATTTTTTTTCCAATACTTCTTAATGGTACCTTTGAAATAGGGGGGGTCGAAAGAGTCACCCCCTCTTCGTTTTGGGGCAGAACTCCGCGTCTATCCTTGGCAGGACGATTTTCAGACGGTTTTTCTCAGTTTTAGCTGTTGTTCGCAAATGGAAAAATTAATTTTAATTTTTGTTCTTATACCTCTTGATGGTACCTTTGAAATAGGGGGGGGGGGGGGGTGAAAAAGACCCCCCCCGCTTGTTTTTGGGGGAATAACCAACGAATCATCGTTGGCGGAGAGGTGTCAGGGGGTTTTTG
>CAKNXH010058523.1:97842-124004 GCA_932178445.1 Andricus quercusramuli | reverse complement strand
GTTTTCCATACAAAATTTGTTTTATTCCATATCTTAAACCTTTTGGAAAGTAGAGGTATTGGTTTTAACTGATTTTTAAATTCAATGTCTTTATACGTTACTTTCTCAAAATCATTTTAAGTTCCCAAGAGTTAAATTTTTCGTTTTAAAAATATTTTCGAAACTGGAAATTGTATTTCAGTTCAAGTAAAATAATAATGATTGTTTTCTTAATCTGTAAACTAAATTTTCTTCAATTCAACACAAATATATTTTTTTTACAAGCCCATTACTACAGAAAGAAATATTTGTACATTAAAAATGGATCCTGCTATACTGAACATTAATAGAAACTTTTATAATTAAATCGTCTAACATTTAAACGTTAAAAATTAAAAAATCTGTTAAATGAATTATCATGATTACGTTTAAAATTAAACAATCTTCTAAAAGAATTCAATTTTTTAAATCTACATTTTCACAATTAAAAAGTGTGAAATTCGGCATTATAAAATCAGGGTGTCTACCGACATGGGGAATCCGGGAATTTGCATGGAATCTTGTGCATCTTGAAAAATACGGGAAAATAATGGAAATTACTTAGCAGATCTGGGAAATATGTGGTCACAAGTTTAGGTAGAAATTTTCATTTTCTGCCTGGAATTTTTATAATAAAATTATACGATTCAATGGCAAAAGCGCGTGACGACTTGATCGAGGTCGATTCATTACTAACCAATCAGAAGCTGTGAAACCTTCGAAATTTACTAACAAAAACCAGGAGCAGATAATCAATCTGTCTACTGATGCCAGAAAAAAAGTGAAAGATTTTTTCGATTTTTTCTAGTAAATTCCTGATCGTATTATCGTTCTGAGTTTTGAATTATAAACTATTGGCATTGAAGCTTAAAATTGTTTTCATTTAAACGCTGAATACTTTACGCGTATAAAATGGAAGCTCTCAATATTATTCAATGGAATAATTTTAAATGAAATGACATATAAATCCACGTTTTTATTTTCCATGTTCTAAATGAAGAATGAATCAATATATTTTAAAATTTTGAAAATTATATAATTTTGAAGCAATTTTTGATTAGAATCATTAAAACTTAGTCAGTTGTTATTTATTAATTAAAAATTTCACTTGCAGTTTCAAAATTCAACAAAATGAAATAATTGAAATTCTTACCTTAAAAGGTTAAACTTTGCACTCAACGGTTCAAGACTTTATATTTGAAACAATTCACTTTCAAATTGTTTGATTTTGAATATTTGATTTATAATTGCTTGTTTTAAATAAACAACCCAATACTGCTAAATATTTAAAAATGCCTTTTTTAATTAAAAAATTTCAATTCGCAATGGGTTAAAAATCGAATATTTAAAACTGAAACAATATTTGAACGCGTATAATTTTAAATTGAAGAAAAGAGTTTAATTATGAGTCTATTCACTCTAAACTGTTTTAAAATTGAAAATAGTTTATAAAATTTCAATCGAACGTTTACACTTGTTTAACTACTAAATTTGCATCGATTTTATTATTTGATTGAACAGCTTTGGAAAAATGAAAAATAACATCCAAATAACACTTATCGCGAAAAATAATGTTTCCCATATTTATTACAAAAGTAAAGTTTCGTCCCATGCGCTTGCGCCGGGCAGCAGGCTCACTGGTCGCAGTTGGCGCACGTCAAAAACATCACCTTAAAAAAATTTCTCAACAAATTCCAAAATTTTTTTACCTGTTATTTTGGTTATAAAATTATCCTGGATTTTTCAGTAAATTTTCTTATCGATTTTCATAACATATATTTTGTTCATGAAAATCGATCAGGCGGTTTTCGAGCAAACCACTTTTTGATACGAGCGGAGGACAATTTGCCATGCTTACCCGGCTATATACTCTTCAAGAGTTTTCAACGACAGCGAACCTTGCAACATAGTTTTTTATTGGATAAATAATAGAAACAATCTGAAAAAAATCATAAAGGTACTTTTAACATTTCTCAACCAATTCTTAATGAAAAATTTTCAAAATATAACAGATTGGTTTTTTTTTACATAAATATACAACCATATTATCTTTATATCTAATTATGATGATTGAGTGATTTAAATTTGAGGCAGTTATTTAAACTACCTGTAATTATTTATAATTTCCAAAAAGTCTGTCCTAGTTTTTTCTTCCTACAAATTGCAATATTTAAACACAGTTTTTTGCAATGGAAAACAAGTGTAAGAAACCAGCAAGGTACCTCTTTAGATTCCTCGAAAAACAGGTTTTCGCGTATGTGTGTGTTTGTGTGTCTAAAGATTTTTAGTATGTTCAGCACGATGCTTTCGAAAGAATTGACAGATTGGATTGGCCTTAGGTACACTCTTTTATTGTCCTAAAATGAAGGTCAAGTTCTTGAGGCAGCCATTTCGGATGAAAATGCAAAAAGTTAGAGTTTCAAAATTTTTGAAACTACTATTTTTCTGGATTAAAAAATTCTATGTACGGCTATTCGTAGTACTCGGGAGGAGACACAATTTATTCTAATGACTTTTTTCTACAACAAAAAATTACCAGAGTTACAGCATTTACAAAAAAAAAAAAAAAAACGAAAATGAAAATGAAAATTTTAAGCCACACAAGGCACGATATGAAAAAATTTAAGAGGAGAAGAACGTTGCTTTTTGAACATCCTACAAGACTGTCATAACAACTTTTTGAATTTTCTTGAAAAATCTAAAATTCAAATTTTGACCGCACAAAAAAAATAATGAAAAATAAAAAATCTGTCTGTTGGATCTCCTCCACATTAGTGCACAGACCTTTTAAAATCAAAGGTAAAAGAATCAACATCTGTCATTTGGTGATTGTGAATTGTGAATTCTCTTTTGTTAAAGCTCCTTCGGCTTCAACGAATACATTCGTATCATGTATTTCCTGCTTCGCACTCGATTCACTCGAAAGTGCGAACTTTTCTACATTGAGTTCAACTTTATTATATCAAATGTATATTATATTAGTCCTTACTTTAGTCTGGGACTGCTTATTCAGATATTACAAAATAAAGTACTCGTTTTATTTTTAAGGATAACTTTAAGATTTGTTCATGATTTTGCATTGAATTTTAATCTCAGCTACACTAAAAAATTCATAATTTCAATAAATGTATGTTATTATTATTGAAATAATTCACAATATCCATTGATTTTGAAACAAATGTAATTTTATTATCTTTTTTTATAATTTAAAAAAGTGCGCATCCTATAAAAAAACAATTTTGTGAATTAACGTTTCATTGCTCCTTGTGTCGATTTTCCAACAAAATATTTTCTATTTATTTTCTATGTTATTTTTTATGATTTGAATAAAAAAATACGCATCCTACCAAAAAATGATTGATAAAAAATTTGTAGACCTTTTTTGAGTGAACAAATTTTGTCTATTATTTTTTTTTTTCGCACCTTATGTCGTTTTTCCACAATTATTTTTTTTTAATGTTATTTTCTACAACTAAAACAAAAACTGCGTGTCCTATCAAAAAGTAATACATGAAAAAATTGCAGCTCTTTTTTGGGTACGCAATTCTTGTCTATCGATATTTTTTCGTAGCTTGTGTTGTTGGTCCAAACATTTTTTATTTTTTATTATTTTTCATACAATTAAAACAAAAACTACGCGTTCCAGCAAAACAGACTCGAGAAAATTCTGGTTGAACCAACCAGAATTCTGGTTAATTCAACTAGAATAGAATGTTAAATATGCCCTTACTATAAATTCTGGTTAAAAGTATCAGAAGTTTCTGTTTGGGAATTTCCTAGTCAATGTTACCAGAAATTCAGGTAAATTTAAGCAGAATTTCTGGGAAGGTTAAACAGAAATCTTTACTAGACAGTTTCCGGGTAGCTTAAGAATACAACGCTCTGGTCAACATCACCAGCTATTCTGGTAAACTTAACCAGATATTCTGGTACCCATCCATTTTGGACCATCGAATTTCGATACTATTTTACCTTCATGGAGTCTTCCTAACCCCCTCTAAAATTATATGGACGACATCCCAAAGAAAATAATCTAACAAAAGTCTCCGCTAACAGAGTGCACCAACTATGTTCAGCTTCGCTAAAATTTCGTCTCTCTATAATCAATATGTGGATATAATAAATATTTTTGATGCATTCTGCTTCTAAAACAACTTCTTAAGACTATTTTGTTTGGGATTTCACTGGACCAGTACTGAAAAACCAGCACTGGCAGTCAAGCGTTGAACCGTTACTGGCATAACTCTGGCACAGTACAAATGTACTGCTTGATGGCTAGCTACATATTGTAGTCCTTATGCCTAGGCTTGGCAGAGCACTGGCACAGTCCAGGCCTTTTATGACTTGGAAGCAATGGTCGGTTAACTCTTATTCCGCAAACATGTACCCAATTCTCCGCCAATTTTTAAACTTATTGTGTGAACAAAGTCCATTTCCTATCAAAGTTCACGATCATTGGTTATGTGTGACTTCACCCGCTCTGCCCGTTGTCTTTGTTTGTACAGGCCCGGCGGAACGTATATATGTTATCTGTCTTTCTCGCTCCTTAAGAAGCGCGAATATAAAGGAATTAGAGTAAGCGAGACACTCGCATGTGAAAAACAAATTACGGTTTTCCACATGCGAGTGTCTCGCTTACTCTAATTCCTTTACATTCGCGCTTCTTAAGGAGCGAGAAAGACAGATAACCTACGCTCCGCTGAGCCTTCAGCGGACGTTTTGGGTTCGTGGATATGATATGCGTCATACGTGTGAATCCCCCAGTTCGAGCTTTTGTTCGCTATATCTTCTACGCTGCGTGTTTCTTTGGATAGTTACGAAAAAATCGTCGATTTATTGATTTATTCTGGTGTTATCCAGTCATTATAGCTTCATCATTTTGGTAAGGTAAGTTAAAAAATTATATAACATATACCAAATGTAGCAATTTTTCCCTATTCAATTTTGTGAAAGGTAAGGGTAGCGCGAGGAAAAATGACTTTCTCATTTATTATTGTTTAGTATCATTTATAAGTAGAAAATGTTTAAAATAAAAGTATCATGAAATGAAAACGTAACCTACAGATATTTTTCAAAACTTTTCTGAAATATCTTAAATATTTAACCTTTAGGTTTGAAGTTCAATTGATAACCTCAAATTAAATCTGCCTATTCTCTTACTCAAAAATTTCATTCACAGCGATCATAGCACAGAAAATTGCTCTATAACTACCAGGATTATAATAATTTATAAAGAAATCGACTCTTTTCAGACAAATTAATCATTTCAAAAGTAGATACATTGAAATTCTTTTCGCAGATTCATAAATCTCTATATGGTAAAAAAAAAACTGGTGGGAATTACTTGTCAGTCTGTGAAATTCTATTTTATGTTTATTCTAATATAATAATTCATTCTTTTAGAAGTGTTTTATGGTGCTTAATTTAAAAACCACAGTAAAAATACCAGAGAATTTAACTGCGATCATTCCTGGCATTATGACGAAAAATGTTCAGATTATGTACAGTGCTTTTGGGAAAGAAACAAAAGGAGTGAAAAAACTCGATTTCTCGAAGACGCAGACCTACAAATACTCACGAGGTAAAATAATCTTCCTGGCACTACTAATATTTTCTGTAAAAAATAATTCAGTCTTTTTTTTATAGATTTACATATTTTTCATTTTCAGAAGTGATAACTGGAAAATTTCAGGACCTTAACGAAAAGGAATTTTCAAGTCAGCTGAGCCGTTGGTTTTCGGGTGTGACGAATGGAGAACGAGGAAAAAGAGCTCGACTTGAGAAACAACGAAGCACTGAAGTATTATGATCTTAATTTGAAAGAAATTGTGTTCATTAAGTTTAAACTACATTTAAAATAGTTTTTCTTCTTAAATAAAAAGATTTGTATTTGAAAATATTCTTCACTTTTGCCTTAGAACTAATTTTTGTTATTAATTTTAATAATTACATTTAAAGTATTTTTCTCTTCCCCGGCTACTTTTGAGAACTAAAAATGTTGAATTAATATTGTCTACCACTTTTTGTGTACATTTTTCAACTTATCCGACAGTATATTCCAGACAACCAGTACATGAACCAGTACTGGAATTCAGTACTACGCCTGCACTTGCAGTATTGCACTGGTACCGAAAATAAGTGCTGGGCCAGCACTGATTGCCCAGTACAAATTACTGTTATCATACCAGACATATGCCAGTACAGGCACAGTACTGTGAGTGTAAATCTTTATTAACGTACTCATCTCCTCGATCCGACCGTATGCATTTGGGTTTCTTTTGAAATTGTGTCTTAGTCATCTCGACAATATCCTTGATAACTGTAGGTACTTCCCATTTATTTTTTAAAAGATATACATGTGTGAATCTGCTGCAATCATCGATTATTGTAAGAACCTACCTTTTTCCACCTGGTGTAATTGTTTGCATTGGCCCGCATAAATCTGTATGCACGAGATCTAGAGTCGACTGTGTTTTACTTTTTGACTCTTTAGGAAAGGATTTCCGTATCATTTTTCCTTCTACGCAGCTTTCACAAATTTCCCGTTCTCCGAAATCCTTAAGCTCTATACCAGTAGCTAGCCCGTTTTCAACCAGATCTTTAATTGCTTCCGGATCTCGATGCCCGAACCGCTTATGCCAAGAGTGTTGACAGTTGTCACTGTGGGCACTGTTATCTTCACGTGCTCTGCTCTTCGCCGCACACACTCTTTCTTCCGTACAAAGCTTGTATAGTTCCGAGGTAAAATTTGCTTTCGCCCTTAATACCCCGACTTTTAGAATTTCACATCCTTTATCGTCAAAAATCACTACATGGCCACTTTTTGTTAATTTCTTCACTGAAAGAAAATTAGATTCGAAACTCGGCCCATATAAAACATTTTCGACTTTCACTGTTAGAACCTTGTTCGTATCCAATAGGCACTTTATGAACCCTGATCTTTTGCCATGCAGTTCAACAAGTTCCTCTTCATCAGCAAGTAGAACGTGTCCTTTCGCCGTAGGGTCAAACTGTGTAAAAATTTCCCTCTTTTGCGTCATGTGGCTAGTTGCTCCTGAATCCACAATCCAAGCATCTTGTTTACCCTTGAACTTCTTTCCTCTGAAGCAGGCTTCCTCATACATTTCTTTCGAGGCTCTATTTTCCTTAAATGCCTTAGCTGAAAAACGTGCATCCTCTGAAGTTTTAGTTTTGCTTTCTGATGCAACTTTATTCGCTTTTTCCTTTCCTTGTTTAGCTTTCCAGCTCTGGTACTTCAAGCAGTCCTTTTTGAAGTGGCCATTCTTTTTACAGAAAAAGCAATTTTTTTCTTTATTTTGAGTCGTTCCCTTTCGCAGATGCCTTTATTACCGATTCGTTGCTTTCTTCTGCTTTTCCGGTCTATTTTCCCCTCTTGTATTCGTCGATGAGTTTTCCCTTAACGAATTCCAGAGTAAGATCCTGTTCTGACCTGCTTTCCAAGCCTGTAATCAATGCACTACATATATGAATCCGGTAAACTGCTGAGTAACATTGCCGCTACTAAATTGTCCTTTAATTCCTCTCCGAGTTCCGTCATTTTTTTTACAAGGTCCAGCATTTCAGTGATATGATCCTCCATGTTACCACTTTGGGACATCGTCAATCTGCATATAATCTTCGGCAGAAATATTTTACTTGATAACGTTACCTTTTGATGATAACTCTGCAATGCATTCCAAGCTTCCTTTGTACTTTTTGCATTGGTTATGTGTACAAGTTCATTATCAAACTCGCATTTGGTACTGACCTCGCTTTTTTGTCGTCTCTGCCCTTCCAGCATATATGGGGATTCATTGTTTTCACGAAATTGAGCGATTAGCGCCGTATAGCGCAAAAACTGTCCATTTTTCTTAATTTTTTATTTGGACCTTTTATTAGGCCCTTATAATCTACATATTTACAAAGTTTCAGCCAAATCCACCGAAAGCCATTTTCCCATATATTTAGCGCAGGGTCCTTTCCAGATAATTTTTGGATGCACATTTTTTTCCATTCGTCTTTTTTCGTTTCTTTGCATAGTTCAACTGCGAAATGGAATTTTTTATTTTTTATTATTTTTTTGGTGATTACAACCATAACCCTTCGTCCAAAAATGCTGGTTAACGGACTCGATCTTTCTTTTTTGTCCCTACAAATGTGTGTCAAATTGGAACCTAATCCGATTAGTCTTTCAAAAGTTATCCGGTGTACAAACGATAACGACGACGACGACAAAGACGACAGACACCATCGTAATAGTTATTTGTAATACGAGGACCCTGAGTGGTACTTTTTCGGACGAGTACTGCAATTTACATGAGGCAAACTGCACTTAGGGTCGAGTATCACATACTATTTTTTATCACACCAGTCAATCAAGTGTAAATAGGCTGCATAGAGTCCTAATCTAAAAACCCGAGAGGGTACAGAGACGGAGTCCGACAATGTGCATGGGGTAAGAAGTCGATACTAAAATACCCTAAGTACCCTACATACCCTAAGTAAAAATCTTACGGCCTATGCTAAAAAGTGATATTTTAGGTATCGTTCGCAGTACCTAAAATCGCACTTATGATGGCGGTGTGATAAAAAAACTTGTTTTTCGGATTCATGGGTCTCGAAACGTGGAGATATAAAGAAATCCGCGATATTCAGTTCTCACATAAAACAAATATCTTTTCATTATAACGAGAATGTAAAAAAAGCAATTTTTTATATTTTGAACATTTTTCAACGGAAATTGGTAGAGAAATGTTTGAAGTATCCTAATTTAAATGAAAATGTATTCATTCAGCTACCATATTCTCTTCACTTACCGTTTTACCGTCCAAGCCATCTAGCAAATCCTTTTTGTGAATTTGCGGATAAATGTAGCCGTCAAATGTTTTACCCAGCCGTCAAATTTATACTAAAAAAATTTGGTTGATTCAGCAAAACAGTTTGTTTGTTCAAACGAAAAAATTTGGTTCTTAACATTTGGTTCTTTATAGGAAACGAAACGAATCAATTTGGCTAATTCAAAGTAATTATTTATTTAAGCCTACCTAGTTGATTCAACCAGATAAATGTGTTGAGCGGAAGATATTATCCATTAGAAAATGATTGGGTTAACGTAACAAAATAATTTAATTGATTAAATGAACTATAATAATTGGATTATGAAAAAGGTAGGGTCTGCAGCAGAATGCGGAAAATATTTATAATCTAACCCGAAAATAATAAGACCGAGCTACTGGACCTTTTTCATATTGGGTCTCTATGTACAATTAATCTTTTTCACCTATATAACCAAGTGCATTAAAGAAATTAAATAAGTTTAGTTGTGTTGTGAAAAAAGGTCAACTATATTTATCTAAACCAAATAAATTATTTCCATTTAAAAAACAAATTTTTTGTTTCAAGCAACAAAAAAATTTCGTTGGATCTACCAAAAAATTGAGTGTAACTAACCAAATTTTATTAACCAACAAATTTGAATAAATCAACAAAATCATTCGTTGACCATATAAATGCATTTTCCTACTGAAAAAAGAGTGAAGAACCGTCACTAATGGTCAGAAGTTCTGACGATTTCTGATCCCTAGAGTTTAAAATTAGAATAAATATAACGTTTCTCACAAAGCGAAAGAGATAGGGTAAGGGGATCACTTGTCGAGGAAATAAGCAAACCTCAAACTCTGCTATCTATCTTCTTTCTTACAAATAAAAACTCCTAAAACTTTGAAACTTATTGGGCTGAATAGTAAATTTATCGAAGTTTCATTTCTTTATGTGTTTTCTCTCAGAAAGTTTGAATTTGAAACAAAAATTGTCATAAAAATTAAATGTATCAAAATAGTTATTTGTGATACAAGTGCGCAAAATAGGCAATTGTGTGCGAGTGTGAATTCTGCAGCATAAGCCGCAGGCAAATGATGCAATCACACGAGTTGAAAAAAAAATTGTTGAACAAACAAAATTTTGAAACAAAAATTTTGTTGAAAACAATTTTTTGGAAAAAAATTATTTTAAAAAAATGTTGGCGTTTATGCTCTTTTGCCGGGGGGGGGGGGGGGGGGTACGAAACCCTGAAAACAAAACTGCAGTCATTGAGACATTTGTTCAAGTTAAATCTAAATTTATTCCAAGAAGATACCAACACCAGTGTTTAAAGTTACCTATGCCAGTGTCTAAAGTACCTCATCTTGAAAGTGCGCATGCACAGCTTTTTCACCTGTGTCTAAAGTAAGCCATCTCCAAACTGCGCATGCGCGAAAATTGTGTAGCACACAGTCTGCTCAAATAGGGTCCTTTAGCCACCAATAACAAGCATGAAAACGTTAACTTTTGAGGTGGGTGTTGCAAGAAGGCCATTTGTCGAGGTGCATTTACCAATCGCTGGAGTGCTAGACCGATTTGCGTATGCGTGGAATGGCGTGGCAAACGTAACCCAAAAATTCAAAAATATATAAAGTTCAAATCTATTTATTCATTGAAAAAAAGTAATATGATCCAATTCAATGATTTAAATGTAATATTATTGATATTTGAAAACAATAATTAAAAGAGGAAAAATACAATTGGCTAATTACATAAATAATACATTTTGAATGTGGAAAATAGTGAGATACGTCGGTACAAACATTTATTTATACAATATATTTATACATATCGACAAATGGGGCATGAACAATTGTTCATGTCCACCCTCTAGGTGGGTCATCGAAATATGTAGATTTGCCCAAAATTGTCCCAAATCAACTGATGATTTATTTAAAAGAATACCCAATTCAATTTTTTCGAATAATATAATTAGTCGAAAAAAGTTCGATTCATACTAATCACTAAAGTAGCATTTGAACATGAAGAATAGATAAAAAAAATAACAAAATTTGTACTTTAAAATTTCTGATCTAGCCTACAGACTTTTTTACAGACATTAAGTTCGGAATGAATTTCTCCTATAAATATATGGTTTGTTTTTAGAGTTTGTAGTTTGAGTACCTGCATTATTATAATATTACTTTACTTTAATGTTAATTATAATTCACCATTCATCATAAAAAAACATCTGTTGCTCTTCGACAATATTGTTGCACCCTCACTCTCTTAAAATGAACCTGTGAAATCTCACTGGTTGAAATAGCCAGAAGTGTGTCACTGACAATTAGTGAGAATTCACTAGTTCATTCAGTGGAGTTCTGGCACTGGTTTAATTAGTGGGGTTCACTGGTTTCTCAGTACCAGTAGTCATCTGGTCGTACACCTTGTTGTCTGTCAGCTGTTTAGGTATGGCACTTACCATTCATCGCACTTTTGTGATAGCAGTTGCAAAAATATCTTTTAGAACCCGCACTTTACTCCCACAACAATAAATGAATGCCGGGCTACAATATAATGGGATATACGTAATATGTTGTGCTTAATTGTAGAAAGGTCCGTCGTTATATGTCAAAGTGTCGCGTCGCTCAAAGTCAAACCCAAGAGGCCAAGGGCCTTCTCACTTTTAAGCGAAAGACAAAGTAACAACAATATAATAGGAAATTACATTGGAAATTCGACACCCGGCGTATGTACAAGAGATTTGCGGAAACTCATTTCTTCACTTTTTTCTGTACAAAAACTTTTTTTATATTTTTATTGAACTGCAAAATCTATATATTGGACTTTTATGGCATAAAAAATAATTATGTTATATAATAATAATTTTTTTTTATCAAAATAGCCGATCTGTCTAGAAACTAGTCGATCCGAGAGTTACATCCCAGTCTAGCCACTGGACAGTGCCTGTGACGCGCCAATGTCGACTCAAGGCGTACTAGACAGAAACAGTACAGCGCCACGAAAATTTTCCACACGGGCAGTGTAGTCATAAACTGAAGTTACCTTTTAAATTGTGTTATTTTTGTAACAATTATTATTGTTACAAACAAGAAATAGTTTTCCAAATATTTAAAATTCAACTCATGATTTAACTACTTACTTAACTACGTAGGTAAACGAATAAAATGAACATTTCTCAGTGAGAAAAAAAAAATTTTTACTGTTAAATCTGCTTGACAATGATTTTTTTTCACAGAGAAATATTCATTTGTGCCATTTTTTTATACTATTTGTTATTAAAACATACTAAACAAAGCACTTACTCAAGTAAACAAAACTTACAGTTGCGTATTTATTTAATGAACTCTTTATAACAATTATTAATTTAATTATTAGCTAGAAAGCTTGATTTAATATCAGTATTAACTTGTTCCTCATAGAGCATATAAAAAAAATTACGAATACACGTTCCTTTCGAGCATTGTTTTTAATATAGTTTTCTTATAAACGATTAAATGTATTTCCTGTTAACAATTTTTTGTGCTAGATATCCTTTTTTAAATAGATTTAATTGTGTTGAGTAGGAAAAGAGAAATCGAAAACATAGAAAAAAATCGAAATGTGTTGATATAATGGCTTAAAAAAATAGCAATTGCTGACGTATGATGATAAGTCGTGACTAATTTCGCGTACAATATAAAATATAAAGCTCTTTAGGTAAGAGATCAGTGTATTCAACATGTGTGCACTATACTGAAATATTTGTTAATATATACTGTTCATAGCATTTGACGTGTAAATTCAATTAGTTATTTACTTTTTCCTAAATATGCATGCATTAATTCTGAGCAATAACCAGTTGGTTTAAGCAATTCTCTTTTTGATAAGAAGTCATATTTTTGAAATTGCTAATTTTGTTACTGAATTATTTTGTATATTGTTGCACAAAAAATTATTAAAAGAAGTCGAATGATTTGAGGCCCTTAGAAAAATTGTAATACGGGGAATCGAGTATGTAAAAAATTCAACAAGAATAGAGCGTAAACGAAAATGCTATTTCTCTATTATTCGACTATTGCGCACTATTACACGGAAAGAAATACTTTGTCATTTTTGCTAAGAAATCTAGAGGTTTTCACTATTTTAGATAGTAAAATTGTGACACATGGAGGATTGTAGTGAATTCTAGTATTCTGTGCATGCATTTTCGACCATGATAAATTCAACCTCTTCCAAGTAGAAGGTATTGCGACGATTTATACCTGCTAGTACCGTAAATAGTAGGACTCCACGCAATGCTACATACTAAACTTAACTATTTTCAAATAGCAAGTGTGATGCTGCCAGATACCAGCAAACGACACAAAGCGTAGCTTTTCTTACTATGCTACATGGTAAATTTGACCTGTTCAAAATAGTAAGTTATACTGCTGCAATACCTACAGGTGCCTTTAAGTATAGTTTTACGAACCACGTTAAATGGCAGTAATAACCATTTCAAATATGCATTATTACAACCTTGTGAAAAAATTTCGTGGCGCTCTACTGTTTCTGTCTAGTCCGCCTTGAGTCGACACTGACGCGCCACAGGCTGACTGTCCAGTGGCTAGACTGGGATGCAACGCTCGGATCGACTAGTTTCTAGACAGATCGGCTATTTTGATAAAAAATAATTAATAATCAAATAATCTAATTATTTTGTATGCCATAAAAGTCCAATATAGATTTTGCAGTTAATTAAAAATATAAAAAAAGTTTTTGTACTGAAAAAAATGAAGAAACGAGTTTTCGCAAATCTCTTGTACATATGCCGGGTGTCG
This sequence comes from Andricus quercusramuli, assembly GCA_932178445.1. Taxonomy (NCBI): domain Eukaryota; kingdom Metazoa; phylum Arthropoda; class Insecta; order Hymenoptera; family Cynipidae; genus Andricus; species Andricus quercusramuli. The sequence goes on along the minus strand of CAKNXH010058523.1, from coordinate 110,364 downwards.
AACTTCTGATGACCTATCATATTGTTATGACTTTGTCTCGTCGCCTTAACACCTCGGCAAAAAGTGAATTTTTTTTTCATTTTTTCGGATATGAATTTCAATTCATTACATCCTTATATTTATTTCAATAAGAGATGAACAATTTTCTAAACATTAAAAGTGCTTGATGTGTGAACAAATCAATAAATAATTAAAATAAATTAAACAAATCATTTATAACAATATTTGATTTTCTGGAATATCATCAATATTATACATAGCATTATACATATTACAATTATTATAAATTCAATATAAATTCATTATAATTTTACGATTTAATTCAATTGAAAAAAAATGTTTTTAAACATTGTTGAAAAAATCGTTCTCAAGGTTTCGATCATCTTCAACAATTATTGTTTACTATTTGGAATATGTAATAGTGTACAGTTAATTATTTCTTGAGCATTTGTGCAATTGTGTATTGTAATTTCTTAAATCTTTTATTCTACAATGATTATTTTTTTAATTCACCTCTGCAATTTTTGTTTAAGTACAAATCGTGATTCTACCTTGAAACTAGCTAAAATGTAGACAATCGTTATATATTCAAATTCGTAACGAACTCCTAGATAGCCCCAAGACTGGGACTAGACAGCAGAAAGGTTTGAATCAAACACTTAGCAAAACTAGACAGCGCCAGTTTAGTATTGCGTGAATAGACAGGCTTGAGAAAAACTGTACTGGCTTGAGCATGATTCAAGACTGCCACGAAATTTTTCCACACGGGCACTGTTAAACAGTTACGAATGCTATGGACATTTTTTTATTAACACGCCACTGTATTCTGCATGGTAATTCCTACTTTTTTATACATTAAAAAATATTATTTTAAATGGTTATAAATTGCATGCTATATAGTTATATACATAGGTCGAGACAAATTTTATTCATATTTATTTATTGACCATCTAAATAATACAATATTTACTTATACATTAACTGACAATTTATATTAACTAACGTAAAAGATTATATTTACATATATGCGTAACAGTCTTCGCACGAGACATTTCTCATTACTAGAAGTATTCATTAACTTTTTTAATTTTCGTTATTTTGAATTTATGGGCATACCTCTATTTCGCTAATCAAAATATTCAGTGGAGCTCCTGCCTTTTCTCTTCGGCCGATTCATAAAGTAATTGATCGAATATTAACCAGACTCCATACACGTTGAGATCTGGTACAATAAATATTAAAAATTAAACGATTAACATTTTTCAACTGAATACTTTCTAAATTAGAAGTTACATTATTTGAATTTTAAGTCATTTTGAATTAATAATTGTTCAATTATTATTTATACATCGAAATTTAACACTTTCATTTACAAATGAAAATTTTTAAAAGTGGATAAATTAAAATTGTTACGTTGAATGTTTAATGTTAACACTATTGAATTTTATCTATTCAAGGCTTTCTATTCTCAAAAATTTCGGTTGTGAATATATTATTTGAAATTACTCATTTAAAACGAACAGTGAAATATTGCTGAATATTGAAAAACTGTTCTTTTTTGTAATTTACAAATTATAAATTGAATGGGTTAGAAATGGAATATTTTAGAGACTGAAAGAATATTTGAATAGTATTTTAGATTGAACAAAAGCTTTGAATTATGAATACATTAATTCTAAATTATTTAAATATTGAAAATATTTTATAAAATTTAAATCTCACGTTTACATTTTTTATCTACTAAGACTTTCGAATTGACATATTTCCATTTTTAACGTTAAGATCTGTAAATCGTTCAATTTTGAGTACATTCAGAATCGTTACACTAAAAATGTACACTTAAAAAGGAAGACCTAAAATGGAAAATTTTTGAAGTAAAAAATTTTACAATTACGCATTGTAAACTGAATGATTTCATAATCGTAAATGTTAACAATTGAACTTAACATTTAAAAAAATTTGAAATCGAGATTACGCTCATTTTAAGATGTCTTTAAGTTTTACTGAGGTTCTGATTAAAAAAATAAGCTGTAACAGTATAAACAGTTTACTGCACATTAAGACACTGACGAATCTATCCATTAAAGTACGTTAAAGCAGAAGAGCTAGAATTAAAATTTAATTTAAGGAAACTAATATTTGAACGCTAACTCACGATCATGTGATTTCGTTACATTCCTTTGACTCAGTACCTTAAATATTCAAAAAATACACTTTAAATAAAGAAACCAATTAAAAGAAGCTATCTTCGCGGACAGTTTCAAAATCAAACTCTATTCAACACTCTAAGACTCAAAAGACTCTAGTACAAAATCATGTGTCCGGAGAGAAGACGAGTCGAATGAATCGAATCGTGATACTTCTCGCGTGCGGTCGCGAGCGCACAAATACGGTGTCGCGTGGGAGGTCGCGCGCCGCAGTTCTACGTCATAGCTCTCGACGTCACTGGAGAACCTAGAAACCGAGCGAGCGGGGTAGAGCGCACTAAATCGAGGTGGGGATAACAGTCGAGGAGAGTCGCCGTCATGTACACGCGTGTATAGATAGGTACGGAGAACAAGGATTGGCTGGCAACCGCTCGGCACATCCAAATATGGGACAGCTTCGTGGTCCATTCATAAAACTACGGGGCGCGCCGCCGCTCAGCTCAGTTCGTGCGCGACCCCCACGCATGACGCGCGTTGTGCATGCCACGCGGGACTCATTACGCACACACACACTGCGCGTCGAGGCCACGTATACTCGCGCTCACAAGCGCGTTCGCGAAATAGTACTGACCAGGACGTTTGTCCTCTCAACTAACTTTAGTTCGTTCAGCCCGCTGCTTTTCGCCGCCCCCGCGATACTTCAGAGGAGAACACCGATGAACAAATTTCAAGGATCGTGAACCCGGTGCTTTCGTTTGGTGTTTCTTTTCTAAAAAGAAGCAAAAGCGCAATAATACCTAGTCAGTTCGTCGACCGGCGCGATCGTGCGACGAGCCTCTCCGTCGAACGAGCAAAGGAGGCAAGAGACGTTGAGAAGGAGAGTACGGGAGTGAGCGCGGGCGGGCGCGTGCTCACGTCACTTTCGTTCTCAGCTGGTGGCACGGGCAGTGGTGTCGTCCTATTCAGCTCTCCATAGAGGTGCAGGAATTCAAACAATAATTGTGGAATCTCAAACTTGTGTTTCATCGTGATTTTATCAGAAATAAAAAATGTTAAGTGGGAAAAAATAAAATTTCGTAGATATCGAAAAAACTTAGATCGTGTAATCGATGATCATAGATATTGTTGTAAGTGACGTGCTATCTGTAACGAAGCGGCGAGAAACTGCTCGTTGCATCCAAATGTGGTAATAATTTAAAAACGGGACCGACTTATCCCAATGTGTTTGAAAGTGGCCGAGGAAGGACTGTAAAGTGCAAATGCAATAATAATAATTGTGTTGATAAAAAAAAAACAGCAGGAGAAGATAGGTGCACTCCTGAGGAGGTCACTGGTCCAGCAGGAAGGCCATATCTACCCTTCCAAAGGATGACGATGGACGGCATGGAGGTGATGGGCTCGCAACCCCATGCGGCCGCAACAAGTCCCTTCCTCTTGTCATCACCACCCCTTGGGCACCATCATCATCATCACCACCATGCTACCTTTAATCTTCAAACGGTGCAGTTGAGCTTCGATGCCTGTCTGACATACAATTCTGTATCGTCGGCCGCCGGACAAGGCGGGACTTCATCTCTGGCCACGAATACTTCCTCACTGTCTGGGAAAGCAGCCGTTCCGTCGCTTTCTCTGTTGAACTCCTGCAGTCCTCTCCATCAACAGCATCATGCTATTCCCACAGCTTCACCTGATCTTCAGCAACCCCATCATCACGACCACCCCAATCACCACAATAATGATCATCATCACCCACATCATTATCGACACGAAGATCATCGATTGCAACCCGATGTCGATGCTCCTGCTTCGCCTAGTGACTCCTGTCATGACACGAGGCATCAACAAAGGCTCGAGGACGACCGGGAATGCATGTCTGATTGCAGAGACAGCATACAGGATCAGACCGAGAAAGACAAGGCTGGGGATCTCAATACACCGGTTACCACAAGCAGCGATTTGCCCTCCTTCTTCGGCCCCTCTGCCCTGGTGGAACCACCACCGATCACAGGTACCAGTTTCCTCTAAAAAAAATAATAAAATAAATAAACGAAAATGTCTTCTCTTCCTACCAAGAATTTTATTCTGGTATCACAGCAACAGGTAAAATTAAAATGTCTTTCTTTATTTCCTGTTCAGCAACGGGATATCCCGCAGTGTTCCTTTGCTGTACGGTCAAGGCCAAGTTCAAAAAAAATTAATTTATCAACTAATCAGGTATTATTTAGTTTGGTGTTCATTTTTTGATATTACTGTATTCTTAAAAATGAATTAACGTTGAAGCGCTGTCTGCGATCTTTCCACAAAAAAGTCAACACAAAGTGTAAATACCAGTAAATGCATAGTTATGATCTTGATGTCTTTAAGTACATCTAGAGTGCTATCAGCTATATCAAATTCTTGTTTTTGTTTGAATTCATTATCTAAGAACCACAAGGTTAGTATAATCGGCCGGCATCATTTTCAATCATTCTGGTTATAAATTTTGCCAAAAAAGGAAGAAGAAAGAAATATGGCCTTAGAAAAATGATATCTGTCCGTTTGAAAACGAACGAATATCACGAAGAGCCGGTGGCGTAGCGTATCACACGCGAAACTGCTAACATCGGACCTGCCTGCGTCGGATCAATACTTGGTGACCCCGACATTCAGAGTCTCTCCTAGCTAGCATCCTCCACCGCCACCCCCTCCTAACCATCCGAAGTTCATTCATGCTTTTACCCTACAACTCCCACCTCAGCTACCACGATTACCCCTCTCTATCAGCCGGCTCAACATTCCCGGGTGCTTCCACTCTTCTTTGAAAAATTCCTACTTTCTCTTTCCCCTCTAGATAAACTCACCTCATACCACTTTCTACTATCTATACGCGTAAAATTAATTATATAATTGTACGAATAAATCTGCTTCAAAATGATTGATTTTATGAGAAATGTGAAGTGGCTTGAATGAATTAAAAATCCTCTAATAAAATTGTGCCCTCGATGGAAGTGATAGGACTCTCCCAACAGTGAGTTTTTAGATTCGCTCAGTAACAATGGTAAATTTAGGAAGGAAGTTACAGAAGGCAGGATGCAGACGACAGATATGCTAGGCTGCTCGTGCTCGTTCCTGATAAAACCTCACTCGCTGTTCCCTATCTTTTGACTCTTCCTGCTGTTTTCTCATTGCGTGTCACGAAAAAAAACCTTTGGTCTTCAGCAGAATTATTTGTTTGAAAGTTTTTTTTTATGAGTAATTTCGAATTTCCGAATATTAAAATATTTTTTTTATATTTTATTTTTATTTTCCCTTTCTACACTGATATCAGTTGTAGCTAATTTATTTTTTGTTTATATTTACAGGTGGTTTAACAAGCGCGGATCTTTCTTTGGAAGAACCCTCAGCAGATGATGATACGGGAAATTCTGCGAGTAGAGATCGACCTCATCACCACCACCATCAAGAATCTCAAGATCAATCAGTGGGTGCACCTTCAGCGAGTCCATCGTCCCAGCAGCAGACCCAGGATGACGTCGACCGTTGCAATATTCTTCAAAGTGGAGTGATACTCTATTCTGCTCCACATTCGACTGCAAACGTGGCCTCAACACCATCTACGAGCGTAAATATCTGCAATGTACCAACTCTAACCTATCGTGGAGTCTTCACAACCACCTGTACACAATCTTCTTCCCTGAACAACTTACAGACCCCACAACAGCAACAGCAGCATCTACAGACACAAACGCCGAATCAGGAGATCTGGGGATCACTACCCTCCCCAACCCTCACTCTTACTGGACAACCGTTTCTTCACCCTTCTCTCCATGCTGGCCCATATGGTGGAGAGACGGTAGAGCTTCTCCAAGTGGACTCCAAGCCTCCAGCACCTCCGGGTTACCATGATGCTCCAAGCTCGACACCTTCTGGTTGGCTTACTGCTCATGAGGAAGCCTACGACTCTGGACTGCTACACCATCATCAGCAGCAGCATCACACGCATCATCATCACCAGCAACATCATCAGGAACCAACCTTAAAACAGGAGCCCTCAGTAACACCAGGTTACCAACCTGTTCAACAACAACAACAGCAACAATCAAGTCAAACTGCAGCTGGAGTTCAGCTAGCAGAATACAATCCAAGCACATCCAAAGGTCACGAGATTCTGTCGCAGGTCTATCAGCAGAGTGCTCTCCCGCTTAGGCTCGTTCCGGTGAAACCCAGAAAATATCCCAATCGACCCAGCAAGACTCCTGTCCACGAACGACCTTACGCTTGTCCTGTTGATGGGTGTGATCGACGCTTCTCCAGAAGTGATGAACTGACACGACACATTCGCATTCACACCGGCCAGAAACCTTTCCAATGTCGAATTTGTATGAGGTCGTTCTCTAGGAGTGACCATCTCACGACACATGTGCGAACGCACACGGGTGAGAAACCCTTTTGTTGCGACCAATGTGGTCGAAAGTTTGCCAGAAGTGACGAGAAGAAGCGACACGCCAAGGTGCACCTGAAGCAGAGGCTAAAACGGGAGGCGACCCATTCCTCATCGCGGAATCATCCGCAGGCTCACGCAGCTTCGTCGCCATGCAATCAGTAGTAAACTAGTAACTGTAAGTTCACACCCACGAACATTCGTATTTGAGCGCATGATCTAGCGATCAAATTGATATCGAGTAATACGAGTCAAGTTAGAAAGATCATTCGAAGTTGATGTGATAGCTCATGCGAGTACATCTGCGTACTAGGACTTTCTACATGAGGGCGATTGTTTTAATGATTAATAAGTAAAAACTTAGTACGCGCTCACTTAAATTAGGTATTAAGTGGACTCTTTCCTCTCGAAAATGTCATGCCATTACTAGTCAAACTCTGAAAGTTCGACTTGTTACAGTGAGACCAGTGTAGCCTAAAAAGAAACATAGGCTACGTTTCATGCCCTGCGAGGAAAGGATAATTTAGAAAAACTGATAAAATTTGTTGTACAAGTTGTTCCTAGTAATGTTACTGAAATTACCATTTTTTAATTTTTCATCATTTTAAAAGATTTCAGAAATCCTTACCGTTCTATTCGAATAAAATTGTACTGAAATATATAGATGCACTGAGTGCTAATGATAGGGAAAAAATGCTGTACCTACAATTGTATATATGAATGGTGAAGCAACAACCGCAGGGTGACTGCCGTCCAGGAAAATGACAGCGGCAAATCACATCTATGATGTGCGTGTGTGTTTTTATACCTGCGCTGAAGGTCGTTTATAACGCAAGGATGTGCTTACTACTTGTTTCAGGGCTGTCAGGATACGTTTAAATGCTGACAAAATTCATTCGTTCAATATTTAGCTTTTATTTGGCATGGGCAAAACTTGCACAATTAAAGCTGCATTTCACGCGCACGTAGGGCCAGAGAACCAAGGTTGCCCACTATGTAAACGTTTAATTATTGTCTGCAATAGCCAGCTACGACATTCATCGCATTCCTATGCAGTATTGTTATTGCTCAAAAACCCTTTAGAATGGCTGTTGGAATTGAGGCCACATATTTGTCTATCCGAAATACTCGTAATAGTAGTTATTGTGTAAACTTAGTTTCGTTTCAATTTAGGTGGAAGCGTGTCCTTGGTTTCAATAATTGGATGTTGCAGCGAGTCAATTTTCGAGAAGCCGACAGAAACGTGACGGAGACCTTTCGACGAAGTTTCGTCAACGACTGATTCGTCATAGATAGCAAATCGGCTTGTCCTTTCGGGACTTGCCAATTATCACGGTTATCAGGGTGGCGTGCTTATTTTGAAACAGCATGCATTTGAAACCCGCGTTGAATCGATACTTCTACACAGATCATTTGCGATACTCCTATGCAGACAAAATAGAATTAAAATAATTGTGTTTACGAGGAAAAATTAATAAAATTGTTTGTCTTGAGAGTGTGATTCATGGGTGATAATAATCGACCATAAGAAGTATCGATTCTAGCGTGGGGTTACAATCAAGTCTCGGATTATTCCATAAATTTGAAAAAAGTGTGGCCAGGGTGGCTGCTGCACAGTGGTAATAAGCATGAGTTTACTATTCATAATCCTCCACAGGCTCTATATCTTGACAGATTTTGAAGTATTTTTTCAGAAATTCTCAGAATTCAATTTTTGAGGTCCTCAAACACTTCGATTTTTTAATTTAATTTGGCGCACAACAATATATAAGAAAATATATTGACAAAATGAACAATTTGAAGAATATGTTTTTTTCATCTAAGAAAATTATTATACCATTGTTATTATGCCTTTCGGGGTAATCGTGACTCACTCGGTGAGGAAGGGAGTAATGTGGGGGAGGGAGTATAGATTTTTAGATTGATCTAGAATTCCCGTGTTATTTATTTGAATAACATGTTCATTCCGCAACATTACTTTGAACCAGGTTGCTGATCAATCTCTCTAGCAATCACCCCAAGTGAAGATCCTCACAAAGACATCATGTGAAGCTCCCCACTCGGGCCCGTAAGTATCCAAGGTCTTTTATTTCAGGCGTCATTCACTCCACTGACACTCTTTTTATAAAAAGATTTTCCCCACACTGTTCTGTCCTGGCATACCTCTTTAGCTTCCTTCGGGTCCATACATTTTCTCATGCAAGCTCTTGTCTTTCTATGGCTGCTTATGTCTCTTCGAATTAGGTTCTCATTTACACATTCTAACCATTCCTTTCGCGTTCTGCCTCCGGGCACACTGTCATCTACTTCACCTTGATATACTTGTTTCGTTAATCGTTCATCTTTCATTCTCTCAACATGCCCAAATCATCTCACAGAATTTCTTTCACATATGTCAACTGGTGTCTCCTCTAAACCGCATTGTTTGAGGATTATCTCATTACTCACTTCGTCCATCAGTGTTGTGCCGCATATCACGCGCAGGAATTTCATTTCAATCGCGTTAATTTTATTCTTATCCCCTTCTTGATAGGTTCAGGTCTCGCTACCGTACAGCACAGTCTGTACCAATATAGAATTATGTATTGCCCTTTTAGCTTCACTTGATATATTTGTACTTCAGATAATGAGCCCTGCTCTACCGATAACCTTCTTTCCCTCATTTTTACACCTATCTAACTCCCCATCTATCTTTCAGTCACTAGTGAATAGGCTAAAATGTTATACGTGCTTATCAACTTGTTCTATTTTTCCATCATTTAGGACAATGTTGCACATTGTTTTCATCGATTAGAATTAATGCGCATATTATTATATTATTATAATTATATTAATTGAATGTACCATTCGATTGTTAAAAACAATTCATTCAGACAAATTCTTCAATGTACTAGTTTACTGCAAAAAAAATATTTTTCCTCCAAATCGTTTAAATTCATTATAAGAATGGTGTTCCTAACGAAAAATTGTCACAATATGAAAATCTATAAACAACGTATAAAGATAGAAATAATTTTTTGACACATTAAATTTCATGGGCCGACTAATTGACATAGTACACTAAGATAGTACACTAATACTGGGGTGAAAAAGTTTCATTAGAAGGTGATTTTTCATGAAAAAATTAAAAATTTCTGATTGTTCAAACAATTTTAGTTTGAACAATTTCTTTTGAAATTTCAGTTACGAAAAGACGAATAGCACGATTTGATTCTACGGGAAAAATTACATAGAGTCCATATTTTAGACAATCTTTTTCAACTCTAGTAGTTATGTAGTATGAATGAACAATTACATCGTACGATATCCTCTCACGTATTTAATTATGCTACATAACAAATAGCGTGAATAAAAATATTGTCTATCTCGTGGATTCTATGTAATTTTTCCCGTAGAATTGAATGATCCCATTATTCAATTGGTCTACACAATACCCATGAAACTTAACGGGTTGAAAAATTGTTTAAAACTTCATAAATTGTTTATACATTTTCAAATTATGATCATTTTTCGTTACTAATGTAATTCTAATAATAAATTACAACGACTTTAAAACAACATAATTTTTTTCTACAAAAAGCTGATATACTGACGAATTTGTTTATATTCATTGTTTATAAAAATTAACTTGTACATCAAATTAATTATTTACGGCCCCTAAGTATGTGCGCATTAATTCTAAGCAATAGCGAGTTTGTTCGAGCAATTTTATTTTAGATAAAAAATAATATTCCTAATATTGTCAATTTTGTTGCTATATTTGTTTATATATTATTGCACAAAATCAAATTGAAAAATCGAAGATTTTGAGGACCTTCAAAATTTATTTCTGAGAATTTCTAAAAAAGAAACATTGAAATCTGTCAAGAAGTAGAGCCAGTAGAGGAGTATCAACAGTAGATTTCTGGTTTTGACCACTGTGCGCTGGTCAGTAAATCGGAATAACAGGGAAATAACAATCAATTAATTTTTTACTGTGAATTTTTAGTTCTAAAGAAAAGGATGGGGGTCAATTATGTCGTTATGTTACTTTTGCTTTCACTTTTTAAATTACCATTAGTCACTTTTCCGCAGCTAGCACGAAACGTCAATTTTTACTTGTTAACGTCACCAATTGGTGATGTTTTCGGAGAATGACTTTTGAAAATTTGTGACGTGTAAGTAAAAGTAAGAATCAAATAAAGAAACTGCATAATTTACTGCTGGACCTCCTGCTTTGAAACTGTAATTTTTTGCATTTTTTAAATAGTGTCTTAACTTTGAAATCAGAAAAGTTACACATTATATGCTTCAATTTACAGTTAAGATTTAAACAATTAAAACGAAGAGTCAACAATTCTCTTAGAATATTTTTAATTCGTTGATATCCTTTCAACATTTGTTCAAATCACATTAAATATTTTTAGTTTATTCTAAATTCCCTGAAATATTTTAAATAATTGAAAGCAGTTTAAGTCCCTTGAAATATTTTGATATCCATGGAAAATCCTGGAATCTTTTAAAATTTCGTCCAATCTTAAAAATCCTTTAACGTCCGTTAAAACTCTTTGAAAGCCTATCAAATTTAAACCTTTGAAATTCCTTCAAATATTTGAAGTCCTATGGAATATGATCAAATCATTTGAAATATTTTTAATTCTCTTGAAATCCGTTAAAGTATTCGAAATAGTTTAAAATCCGTTGAAATCCTTTGAAAGCCTACAAAATCCGTTGATAGCTCTTGAAATATTTGAAATCCTCTGAAATCTGTTGAAATACTTTAGAAGCTTATGGCATCCTTTGAAATGCCTTGAAATCGTATGAAGACTCATGTAGTAATACGATGTCTTCTGAAATCACTTGAATTGTTTAACACCTACATGGTGAGCCTCAACCACCTTTAACCTAAAAAGGACATTACAAGAGTTTTTTTGCGGAATACTATTCTTACATCGTATGCGCGTATTTTGCGCAAAAAGAAAACAATCATCGTGGGAGCGCTTTTTTCAAAATTTGAAATTCTGAATATCAAAAAAAAAATTAAATTAAAAAATTGTTTTACTTAGGGATTGTAAAAAATGAGATATAGTAAAAGCAGGATCTTTCGGTTAAGGTTAGTTGGGGCTCACCGTGCCCAGTAAACCTTTGTGAAATCTTTTAAAATCACTTGAAGTATTGTTCATTCTCTTGAAATCCCTTTAAAAAATGTTTATTCTCCTGAATCCGTTAAACCTATTTGAAACCTATGAAGTCTTCTAAAATCCCTTGCATATCGCGTGAAATTTGATCACATCATTTGAAATATCCTTCAAATCTTCAATCAAACATCGAATGGCCGACTCCTCGACTTCAAATGTAAAATAGTTAGCTTCAAAAGCTTCAATTACATATTTTAATAATCGGGGAAAAATGATTGCAAAGCGCAAAATGACGGGGATTTTTTTCTTATATGTATTTCATCGGCTATCATGTGCTTGAAATGATCAACTGGCTGTTTAATATAATATTGCAAGTATTTAAGGAGTTCCGCTGTTGAAAACGTCAGCTGATGCTTCTTGTACGTCTGTAGATATTCATTGCAGCTTCTCGTACTTCTAATTCATATCCAATTGTGGATAGGCATCTGCATTTACACCCCTTCGCATCCTGGATCTCGTGTCTTTTAATTGCATAACCGTGCAAACATTTATACTTGTGCAATCGCTTATTCTTCTAAATATAATAATCACTTCTAATACCCATCGTGCACCGGTCACGCGAAACCCCGGCTTTCCGCCCGTCCTTAAAATCTTGTACGTTCCCCTTCCCCAGCCATGTTCTACGCTGCTTGAAACCCTTTAGCCACAATTTTGTTGTAATTATAGTTATAATGCTCGGTTTGTTAATCTCAAATACTTGTAAATATGTATATAGATATTGTACAGTCGTACAGGCAGAGACACATACACACATATGCGCACCCAAGTAGATACTGAG
>CAKNXH010058523.1:65283-97742 GCA_932178445.1 Andricus quercusramuli | reverse complement strand
AATGTGTTTTGGAATTTTCGACTGGTAAGATCGCCAAATCGTTCCCTCGTGGAAACAAATGAAAACCTTTTTTTTTTAACAACATTATTTTTAATACTGCGTGTAGTACTTTAAAGTCTTCTCCTCAGGTACGAATTAAAAAAGAAAAATCTTGAGAGAGCCTGAAGCTAGCCCTGAAGTTGAACGCAGACAGTTTCAGTGTTATTATTCTGCCATTCTACTCGGTCAAAAATTCCAAAATGTGTATTTTTGGGCCCCCCTAATATATATATATATATATATATATATATATATATATATATATATTATATATATACTATTGTTGTCCTAGGTGGAACTGCGTTCAGTACTGGTGCACTACTGATCAAAAACTGGAGTGGTACCAGCTGACTATTACTGACACTATAGCGCCAATTGTTGCCCAGTAGACTGCCAGTTCTGAAAATAATTATCACTAGGGGTTTGTCTTACTACTGGTGCAGTAAATAGTATGACGCAGACAGTCCAGTACTCATTCTCTACCTGGGACCGTGTTATCTGATATTCGGATTCTAAGTAAAAGTTTACAGATTGTTTTCGTTTTTTCTGGTTCTTCCGCCAGCAAATTCTATTTACACCAATGTCTTTCTTCTCTCGTAATTCCTGCGGAATAATTTATGTGTACGAATATGTATATGACATCCTGGTGATTAATATTATGTATATCATGTTCTATTTATTAACACAGCGTATATATATATATATATATATATATATATATATATATAACATATGTCATTCAAGTTGAACGATTATTATATATAATTATACCTGTTTCTTCTATAAGTCGCGTCTCGTCCTCTTTGCGAGAGGTGTCGAATGTTATACGTTGTAGATGTCGTTTAACTAAAACTCTGCATATATATACATACATATGTGTACTTATGTAATATATATACTGTTAAAAAAATCTAACCGAAATTTAATATACAAGTGAGTAAAGTCATTTGTATATACTGTAAATTAACTTGAATATACCATCATGTTGAAAAATTATTATACATGTATATTAAAGTCGTTAAAACAGAGTGCGTGAAAACAAGAAGTTCTTTGATGCCTTCAGATCTTGTCAAATATTAAAAAATAAAGTAATAACCTTAAATTCGTCGACAAAATTCCTACTTACAATTAAAATGCAAAGTGCGGGTGGAATTTTTTCTAAAATTCGCCGTAAATGTGATAATTTTAACGCAAGTACAGGTGCTTGGGGGTTAGGTTTCTTAATTATTTCTTTCATTGAACTTTTCTCACAAAAACCAGTGACTTATATATTCATATCGGAGAAAATATTATGTTTGATTACTCATAATTGAACATTGCTGCCAACACTGTTATTAATAATTTGTGTAAAGTGCAAATATCTGACTTTTCTGATAAATGATAAATATAATGTATATGAAATTTAATAACATTGTCTCTTAACGGCGATTTCGTATACCTAGGTTTTAGATTTAATGTACAAATGTATATTGAATGTATATTGAAATTTCAAACATTTTTAACAGTACATACATTAGAGTGGTTCAAAAAAATCGACTATTTTTTTCGAAACCCCCACATAAAAACTTCCGGGAATGTGTGAAAAGACGCCTGTGAAAAGAATAGCTCTTAAAATTAATATTTTGAGTTCGCTCATCGCGAATTTCTATTTCCCATTTAAATAGCATGTGAAAATTTTTGGTTTAATTTGTAGTTTTGTAACTCTTGAACGGCTTGATGAATTGCTAAGAGCATAACATATTCTTGTAGGGAATTCGACGCTCTACCACGCTGACCACATAATAAATTTATCGTTTTTTTTCCTTATTTTTGGCAAAAATTTGAAATTTATCACTAATTATCTTAATAGTTTTTTCGTAAATTTGACAGTTGAAAATGTTCTCTAAAAAACAATAATATAACTCAAATCATCACATTATCAAGTTTAACATTGTTTGAAAATTTGTCTTTTATTGTTCTGCTTTTAATAACAAATAACTTTCAAATCATTAAACTTGATAATGTGATGATTTGAGTTAGATTATTGTTTTCTTAGAGAAAATTTCAAACTATAAAATTTCAACAAAAAAACTATTACGATAGTTAGTGATAAATTTCAAATTTTTGCCAATAATTAAGAAAAAAAACGATAAATTTATTATGTGTTCAACTTTAACCTTAAATAACTTTTGAAGGAGTAAATTTATGAGAAAATCATAAAAAAAAAACTTTTTTGTAGAGCGTCGAATTCCCTACAAGAATATGTTATGCTCTTAGCAATTCATCAAGCCGTTCAAGAGTTACAGAACTGCAAATTTAAAAACATTGTCACATTCTTCACACCTTCTTTTTAAACCTTCCCGGAAGTTTTTATGTGGGAGTTTCGAAAAAAAGTCGATTTTTTTTAACCACCCTAATATATATATATATATATATATATATATATTTATTTTTTTAAATCAAATAAAGCCTATGTGTGTATATGTATACACGTTACATATATACTTATACATACACACATGTATATATTAAGTGCACATGTAAGTATTATATTTACACGCTTGTGTAAATATAATACTTAGATACACAGGTAACTATTGGGTGCTCCAGTTCAATGCACGTAAAGTTCAATTTATCCCATGTATTTTAATGTTACTGCATTGTACTAGGGCAAAAGACACGCTTCGCAGAAGGGACATCCCCTATCAACAACAATAATATCATTAAAAATACAAGTTAACAAAGTATATTTACGTCTACTTACTTCAAACACCTCTCCTACTTTTTCCTGCATCTCTTTTTTAATAAAAATCAAATTAGAATCTTTAAGTCTTCATCAAATACAAAAGAAATAAAAATCAAAGTCATTAATTTTTTACAATTTCTATCTTTACAGTAAAATGGGACTAAGCGGATCGTTTTTTTCAGTTTGTTACAATAAAGTGCAAGAAGTAAAATTTTAAGGTATTCACGGAAAAATGTAGATAGGTTCACTTTTATTTATTGTTAACTCGATGTTTATTTGTTCACATGGTACAAGAAACAATTCAAATAGTTTTTGATACTGAATGAAATAGTGATCTCAAAATATACAAAACTTAAAGTCAGCATTACTACTTCAAATTGTAAAAAGAAAGATTACTAGAAGAAGTAGCTTCAATAACTATTTGAAATAGTACAGTTGAACATGTAAACTGTATGAATAACTATTTTTCATAGTAAGCAAAGAATTGTGAGTTTGACTTTTGCAAGTGAGTTCGATCTCCTTCTTCGCATTGCAATAAGCACTGAGCGAGATTGTTAGCCTTACTATTTGAAATGGTAAGTAGCTTCAGTGGCACAACTAGAAACGTGTAGGCCCCCTCCGAGAAATTTTTTATGCGGTTTGAAATTAAAAAAGAAGGACGAATTATAACTTGCTTATCAGTAAAACGACAGATTTTCGCTTCTCAATCTATAAGACAGACCACCCACTGACATTTTACAAAAGGCTCTTTTGGTGAAAATTTATGATATCTCTTAACATCGACCTACTTACGCTTGCCGGGGGGGGGGGGGGGCATTTTGCACATTTTTATTTAGCGTTTTCTGCTCCAAACAGATGAAAATATTTATGTGTATTGTATATATACTCACAAAAATTCAAATATTTCACAGCATTCCAAAGATTTTTAAATACTTGTTATAGGTACTTCAAAAAAAAAACAAAAAAAAAACGTAGAAGTTTTTCTCTTTTCAAGATTTCAGAGTATCGATAAAAGTCCGACCGAATTTTTCAATCTATACTAATAATTGTTTGAAAAATAAATAAATAAGTAAATAAATAAAAAGTTTTTGAGGAATCTTGGAAGTTTTTGACAGTTTTCAGTATTTCTAAGAGATTTCAAGAAATGCTTTCAAACAGACGAATATAAAATGTGCTGAGTCTTTGTCGATTTTTCTCGAGACCCGCAGCGGTTAAATTTTCGAAGCAGGCGAAAATGTAATTTGAAACTTCCCAAGTGTCCACCCATAAAACGTCAGTACATCGTCCACTGTCAATGCAAACAGTCGCGTTTCAGTTAAAACTAGACGAAACAAATATTCAATTCGTATGTGCGACTATTTCTTCTTTTAAATTATATTTCCACAAAAAGACATTTAAACTCAGTTTTTTTAATAGAAATTACTCTAACCACGAAACTAAAAGTGTAATTTCCAAACTAAGGAGATTTTTTGGTAGAGATCCTCGAAGAAAGAGTCGGTTCCAGAGGGAAATAATTAAGCCAACTTTTTCAGTTGGGTAATTTAATGAGATTTCAAAGGGTTTGAAATACTTTAAAGCATTCCAAGGGAATTTAAAAAAATTCTGTAGAATTTTTCTTTTTCTAAATATTAGATACTGTATGTATTTATACATAACTTTGAGTCGAATTTTAAAAAAAAAAGAGTTATTGGCTCCTCGTTTAGAGGTAGGCCTGGAATCGGCAGATGGAAACATATGAACTCCTGTCTAATACAACTCTGCTGAAGGCTGGTGACTAGAGTTTTTAGTCGGGTAAATTACACTGGTAAAGTACGGTAATATTGGTAAATTACACTGGTAACGTACGGTAATATTGGTAAGTTACCGGGTAACTTACGCGACATTCGTTTTCGGCGAGAATGTATGAGAATTTATTTTTTTCTTCCAAACTTCCGTGAAGCGCATTTCTAACAACGACAACTTTGCTTTCATTATCCATTTGCTGATTATTTTCATCTTCAAAATGCAAGTACAAAGCGACTTTATTAATGCGTCCAGCCATTTCCATTTAGAAAAACTGTAAGATCTTCGTGTTTAAGAAAATTAATATATTTTTTATTTTTATCTTTATTGTTCAGGTAAATCGATATAAATCGTGTCTAGTTAAAAACACTTTGATTTTCAATATAGTGTTTAAAATAATGGTAGGAATTGCCTGGATTCAGTCAAATATTTTTTATTGAGTGCAGCAAAAACAAATTTCGAAAAAATATAAGAACTGATATAATTGTATTCAGCTTTTTTTAAGAAAAGCGTAGAGGTGCTAAGAACCCCTTATCTTCAATCTAAAAATAACACATTATTTAGTTTGAATAAAAAACTTCACTGAATGTGAGACATGAACAGTTTTTGAAATAAATAATTATTGCTCATTTGATTTAAATTATTTATATTTATTCAAATGTAATTATATTATTTTCTGAAGTTTTTGCAGTTTTGCAAGACAATTATACGGAGTGTTCTGGAAATTTGATAAATTTATTATTTCACTACTCATAAAGTTTTCCATATTTTAAATGTACCTAAATAGGCGCTCTTTATAATTTATTCTATAAGCGCCAATATGATCTAATTACTGAATTTTTTAGATGTTAAACGGTTGTCGACCAATGTGAATGAATGTTCAAGATTTTATAGTTAATTTTCGATTATTTTGTATATTATTTATAAGAACGAAACTTTTTTAAATATACCAAATAATCAAAAATCGACTATAATATCGTAAACATTATCTAATTTCTCGAAGCTTCGGTAACATACCGGAATGTTACTGGTAATATTACCCAGTTTTAAATTACCGGGAATTTAAAAACTCTACTGGTGCCTTTCTTAGCATAAATCACCAAACAATTGAGACTCCCGGTTTCCATTCCCTGTCCCATGGACATAGGAAGGTAGGTGACAGGGCACGTCCTCCCAAACTTAGGCGAGGGGATTGGCTATAAGTTACAAGGGGGAGTCCACCATCTTACCATGTTACTTTGTGGCCGGAATTTCAAAACAGAAACATGACGAAGCAGTTGAATCAAGTATTATAAAATAATAAATCAGTAATAAATATATATATACAGGGTGCACAGCACAAAAGGTGCTCAAAGAAGGGGAAATAGGGTAATTTTTACACGAAAAAGGGGAAAAATAGTGGAAAGATTAAACATTTATTTTTACATGTTGAAAAGAAAAAACAATCTTTTCACAACAAATGTTATATTTAAAAGAAAAATTTCAATGATTTTTCAATGATTTCTGCCACTAAAGAATTTATTTTTTTAAATTGGATACTTTCAATGTAAATTCAAATCTACTCTCTTCAGCAGAGCGAAGTAAAAATACTAAAATTAATCGAATTGTTTGAGTTAGTTAAGGGATAACAATTTGTGGTAATGTTTTAATCTCTTAAAAATGTCTGGAAATCTTTTAAAATACCGTGAGATATTTAAAATCCTTTAAAATCTTTAGAGATTCCTTAAAACATTTCAAACCTCTTTTTAATTCCTTGTAAGTCTTAAAAATAACCTTAAATCTCTAAAATCCTTTGGAATATATAACTTAAAGCCTCTATATGATAATGTCACACGGTTTCATTGAGTTTATCAAGTTGCTTCTATCCATTTCTTTATATTTAACATATATATATTTTGTTGCCAACTCTTGTCAGCATGAAATAAGACGAGTTGAACTTTTGAAAATTGAATAATAGCCAGTAAGGGATGTTTTTCTTGCCCTAAATCTTCATGATGAATCATAAAGATTTAAGACAATTTAAAAAAATTGAAAATAGTTTATACACATTTCAAAATTATTAGTTTTAGGGTCAAAAATTCAAAATTCATGTTTGTAACTATTTTAGTGATATTTTGCGTTAGGACAGGGCGTTGCGTGTATTATATATACATGTTAGGTTAGGCTACAGAATAACATTTTTGTGTGCGTACAATAAGTTATTAACAAGGTGTCTCTCGTGTGTCTATCGTGTGTTCTCTGTACATCCTTTCCATCTGATACACAAAGTTGATACGAAATCAAGCAATATCTATTTCCTTCAAGAAAAAAAAACATGAAAATTCAAATTGCATTATTTTCTAACAATAAATTGTATGTTTTGGACTACACTGGAAAAAAGAATTTTCAGAACCAAGAAAATGCATTTACTTGAATCCTATTTCTTAGCATCAAGAAAATATTCTTTCATAGTAGTAATTTTTATTTAAACCAGACACATATCTTTTGTTGATCTAAAGAAATAACTTCTTTGGCTATATTTTCTGGATTTAAACATATATTCCTTACATTCAAGAAAACCATTTCTTTGATTCCAAAAGTCTAGATTCGTTGAAATCTGCTTAGTCATTCAAACCCGTGCAGAAATTGCCCAATTTGGTCCCGATTTCCGATGTGGCCCCGATTGGGTTTGCCACATTGTGGCTTTCGCATGGCTACTCTCGTGGTTCGGTTCGGAACCACATATCGAGAAAATACCAGCTGGAAACTGCAGCGCCATCTGCTGCGCTGACCGCCCGATATCAGATGTTTTATTTTATATTTCAGACAATACGGCTCGGGTTTAAGTTTGATGTGATTTCAAAAATAATAAAAATATTATTTATTTTGGCATAATGCCAAAAACAAAAAGTACCTTACGGGCACGGAAACATAGGACAATTTCTGCCATTCCCTACTTGCGCAATGAAGATGAGGGTAAGTAGATTTATTATAATCGGTCAAGCAAACTTAACCTCAAAATAAATTAAAAATAATAAGTTAAGAAAACTGTATAAACATTAACTTAAATATAGGAACGTTTACAGAGGTTATGTTTGTGATTCCCCTTGGCTTTATTGTATTACGTAATTTTTCCCGATGATCGTCAGAGTGTTTTAGGTTTACATAGGGTTACCAAACGTCTTCCTTCGGGAGGACATGTCCTCCTTTACCGCCTTGTCCTCCCGAGTCCTCCCTTCTTTGAAAATGTCCTCCTTTCTGACAAAAATGGCATGTTTTTCTTTTTTCCCTGCTAAAAAAAAAGTCAGGAATCGTCAGAAAAAAAGTCAGGACTTCTGACCATTTCTGAGCACTTTTGTTACGTTTCTCGACAGAAATCGTCAGGAAAAGTCAGAATTCGTGAGAAATGTTCTGAAATCGTCAGAGCTTGGGTTCGAAGGATAATCCTTTTATTAGGGGTCCAAGAATGGAATGTCATAAAACCTAATCTCTTTTATATTTCCCAGATTATTTATATTATTTATTTATGTTTATTTATGCATATTCTCTTTCTACTTATAATTAATTAATAATATTTATATATTGAATGACTCTGAAGGTGAATCTGAAAATTTTGTCCGTTTTGGCGTATCTCTTTCTCTTTACAAGATACATTATATTTGATCTGATTTTAAATTTGTTAGAAAAATGTTTAGGTTTCGGAAATCGTGGAAACCCTTAGATTCTGAATTTCTAACTTTTGAATCTGTATATGCAACATTGAAAAAAAAATTATTTTCAATTTTTAATCCTTTTGGGTTGCCTACCTGCGGTCCTAGCCGATGAGCTACCTGATGGGATGTGAATTAGCATATCTTCAGAAATCGTCAGAATCGTCAGGAATGGTCAGGATGTTCAGGAATCGTCAGAACTTCTGACCATTCGTGACGATTCCTGACTTTTTTTTAGTAGGGTTTTTTTATCTTTCGCGATGTTATAGTGACAGATAGAACTACTGGAGTCGTGTTATTGGTCTTACCGGGTATCGTGTAACCTAATTTGTAAAAATAAAATAATTCTATTGAACATTCGTGATTTGCAATATTTGAAATTCAAAAAACCTGTCTTCACTAAGCTAGTAAGTTTAGGTTAGGTTAGGAAATTTTCAGGTGTCCTCCTTTCGTACTGTGAAGAAATGGTAACCCTAGTTTACAAGATTAAATGGTGAAAATAAAAAATAGGCAATCTACTCGTCTGTTTTACTAATAACTTTTACTAAATAACAAGTAATTACAAATACTGCCGATGAAGACGAAGAAGGACTGGAAGTTCCTAATGAGGAAAGGATTGAAGCTCCGATTCAAGCAAATGCAGAAGTTGAAATGGAACCCGTAAACCTCCAACAAGTCGAAGAAAATCCTATTCCAAATTTTAATGTCATACAAAATGATGAAAATCCTATTGATATATGTGGGGTTTCTATTAACGTAGATTCAGGTACCAAGCTTTTAATATTTTGTGAAAAACCTTATTTGAAGAAAAAAATAATTATTATGTACAGTGACGTGTGTTATTAAGGGCCTTGGAATCAGGACCTAACCTCAAAATTGAATTGCCTTATTTTACTCCATAAATACCCGAGTAAGTTTTGTTCAGAAACTTAGGGCCTATTCCTGTTTTGAATAAAATCTGATTTCGGAGTGAAAAAGTGGCTAACTTCAATAGTTTTTGTGTCAAACGTTTTTTTAATGCTCGAGTTAGAATAAAAAAAAAAAGGTTTTACGCAAAAACTATTGAGATTAGCCAATTTTTCACTTTGAATGCAGATTTGAATTCGAAACAGGAATAGGCCCAAATTATCTAAAAAAGATTTAATTGGATTTATGAAAAAATAATTGTATGGCTAAGAATACAAAAATAAGAGGGGGCTGGTCTGGGCCAGATCCGACCGTCCTTCTGGATGCCCCAGTCTGGCCCTGCTCAGGTTAGGCGTTTCATTTCGAATTTGGCGTTGGTAGGATTGCCCGACTGGGCCCACATTCTGCCAGATCTGGGCCCGACCCGCGCCACGCTGAAATTTCTGCACGGGAAGAGATATTTTTTTGATTCAATGAGTTCGATTCTGTGAATTGATTCGGACGCATTTGAATCAATTAATTTTGCATGCTTTAATCCAGTCTTTAGGTTTATTCAAAGCAAAGTAATAATGATTTGATTCAAAATAATAATTAAATTAAAAATATATTTATTTGTTACAAAAAGATCATGCATTTATACCAATGAAGCATTTATTTAGGTGAACAAGATATTGTTTTTACATAAATATTTATTTCTCGAGTCGAAGGAAATATTTCATTTTCTTACTAGAA
Source organism: Andricus quercusramuli (assembly GCA_932178445.1). NCBI lineage: Eukaryota > Metazoa > Arthropoda > Insecta > Hymenoptera > Cynipidae > Andricus > Andricus quercusramuli. Next base: position 87,869 of record CAKNXH010058523.1, on the reverse strand, counting down.
TTAAATTGTTTATAACAAATAAACATTTATTTTAACGAATTAATTATTTTTTCAAATCAAACATTTAATTATTTGGCATAATTTGTTTTAATTGAATACTTCTTTAGATCAAAGAAATATGTTGTTAAATTCTATATCCATGTTTTTGATTCGAAGAAATATTTCTTTGGCATTTGTGGTGAGGGTTAAATACGGCTTTCCACCTTAGAATTTCCACGTTGCGACAGCGGCGTGGTCATCGCTGTTTACTGGACACTTGACGGACCCAAGTTCGGTTTCTGCTGGAGGTGGATTTTTCATCGAATTTTTCTGTTGTAGGTTCATCAAGATTTTGAATTATATGAGTTGTTTAAATTGAATATGTATAATAATAACAATGGTAATTATAATTCAAGCTGAAAGAATCCATTTGTTCATTCAGGAAAATATGTACTGCAGTTGAAGTACGAACTACGTTATTGCACTCGCGCATGGTTTAGGCCAAAGAAATATTTGTTTGAATCAGTGGGATATCTTTTTTGCTTCAAATACTTGAAATTTTGATGCAAATAAATAGTTTTACGAGCCAATAAAATATTTGCTTGACTTTAAAATATATTTCTTTCCATTAATTCACATACTCTCATTTCAAAGAAATATTCATTCCCATTCATGGCACATTCATTTGGAACAATGAGTCATTTATTTGGTTCAAAATGTATATTTTTGTCTTAAATAAATATTTCTTTGATTTAAAGATACATTTCCCTCCGTCAACTGTCATTTATTTGGTTCCATAAAATATTTATTAAAGTTTACAGTACGCTTCTTTGAAACAAGGAATGAAATCTTTCAATTAAAAAAGCTTTTATTTTATCCGATCGACATTACTTTCAATTAAGAAAATATTTCTTAGAATTGAAGTTATATTCGATCATATCAACTGACTGATTTGTAAATCCAAATCACTAATTACATTCAGTTGAAGACATTGTCCATCCGCTCAAATAATATTTCACAGGCTGAAGTAATTATTTATTTGCTTCAATAATTTCTTACTTTTTATACAATTAAAGTATTTCTTTGGATTGAAGAAATACATGATTACACGTATTCATTACGACCATTTCTTCGAATCAAAGAAATTTTTTTTGATTCAAAAACATTTTTTTTTCAGTGTGTATAAGTCTGAATGGAGTCGCGGTCACCGGCAATGAACAAATGAGCGCGGGTTTAAATTTGGCTCTTCACTGGGATTTTTGCAAAATATTCAATGTGTTAAGTTAGCCGTGCTGGAGTCTAGTTGTTATAGGTATAAGTTGCGTTCGATAGGTGTTCGGTAGTTCGAATCCCGCCGCAAAATTTATTTTGATTTTTCGTAGGTTCGTGTGTATCTGTAAAAATAAATATAACTTAAGCGTGAGTCTATGTGAATAACAGTATAGTAAATATAACCGCGAGATATATTTTTTTAACTTGGCTATACTGTTTTCTAAAAACTCGTTAGGAGTCATCGAAAGTTTCATTGACTGGCTTCGAAGCATTAGTGTATCAGTGTTTCAAGAACTCTATTCCTCTGGTCTTTACATTTTCATTGAAATTATTTTGTACTTTTGACAACCCTTTCTACTTTTTAAACATGTATGAATCAAGGTTTGTAAGACGATTCTTCCAATTTATGACATACGTTTAGCCCTATCCTAGAGTGGATGACTTAGACATTCAAAATTTCAACAACTAATTTTTTCCATGTAAAACAGTACTTCACCTATATTTTTGCTCTTTTTATGTAAAGCTGAGAGATCATAAAGAATGCAGAATTGGAAAATATGATTTCTGGTTATACTTACATTAGGCTAGTTCTTATTTATATAAAGTGAAATTTTGTTTTTCGAATTTCTTTGGTCTCACCCCCCAGTTCTGTTCGAATTCCCCAACAAATTTTTTCAAAATTTAAGCGAAATCGGTTAATATCTAGGGTTCGCGCAAGGACCACGAAGTTTCCCATTGATTTAACATGGGAAAAATCAGCCTTTTGTAAATCTAATACTTAAATGTGATGAAATATTACAATAAATAATTTCCTATTTCATTATGTTATTCAGAATTCGTCAGAGCATACGAATCAATCATAAATTTTGATGGTGAATGACTTTTAGCCAGTCTTGTGGATCACCAAAAGAAAACCTCATAAGTAGAAAAATTAGAATTTTACCTGATATTGCGATTTATTAACGCTTTTTGAATTTTTTCACAAATAATCATTAATCAGTCATTCAAAAACACTGACTTATATTATTATCATTATACCATTAAGCACATTCCCTTTCGGGGTAGGCGTGACTCGCTCGGTTGGAAAATAGTAATGAGGGGAAGGAGGTATAGATTTTTGACATTGATCTAGAATTTTCGTGTGATTCATTTAAATAACACGTTCGTTCCGCAACACTGCTCCGACCCAGGTTGCTGGTCAATCTCTCCAGCGATCACCCCAAGTGAAGAGCCTCACAAGGTTGTTATGTGAGGTTCCCCACTCGGGCCTATTAGTATCCAAGGTCTTATGTTTCAGGCGTCATTCACTCTACTCACATTCTTTTTATAAACTATTCGTCGCCACACTTTTATATGCTGGCATACTTCTTTAGCTTCTCTAGTTTATTTTATTTTTATATTTTATTTAAATATTTATAAAATAGGTTTCTTATGATGGATACTGTTGAATCATCAAAATATAGAATTCTTCTGAGTTCCTAACCAATCTGCAATTTACTATTCAAATTTACTCGCACCCAGTTCCGATTCACTACAATTCAATAATGAAGAGCGCAATCTGCATTATACAATTCATCGGACTTCATCAATCATCAATTGTATGATGCAGATTCGTTTCTGTTAAAGTGAATCTGCACTTTACCGTTCAGTTCGACATCCTTCAAACCCCATTTCATTCAGAACTTGAAACGATTCATGCGTTTTTTCTATGAATCGTAAATCACCAATTGAACACAAGTTAGTTTTTTAAGGTTATGTTCTCCTATTCAGAATGTCTTAAAACGATAGAGCGAGTACATCTCCGAATGTGTCTTTGCAATTTTAATAGCTGACCAATTCAAAGAATCAAAAAAACAATTGAAATGCAACTTTCTCAATCTGGAATTTCAAGATAGACATTTCAAGGCGCTCCAATTCAATCGTTTCTTTTTTCCTGGGTATAATTCTTCAAAATATTTTTATATTCTACAAATTTTGTACAAAACAAAAAAACAGTGTTGAAGTATAAAGGAGAGTTACTCACTATGTTTATTCATAATAATTATCTCAACTAATATTATGATAAAAAAGAAAATATTTTTATATTCTAAAAATTTTGTACAAAACAAAAAGACAGTGTTGAAGTATAAAGTAGAGTTATTCACTATGTTTATTCATAATAATTATCTCAACTAATATAATGATAAAAGAGAAACCATTATAAAATAGTTTCCGACAATTTATTTTTATTATTATTATTATTATTATTATACCATTAAGCCATTTCCCTTTCGGGGTAGGCGTGACTTGCTCGGTTGGAAAATAGTAGTGTGTAGGTGGGTATATAGGTATAAGGTCGATAGGTATACAGGTATTAGGTATAGATATTTTAGATTGATCTGGAATTCTCATGTTATTTATTTAAATGACACGTTCATTCCGCAACACTGCTCCGACCCAGGTTGCTGGTCAATCTCCCTAGCGACCACCCCAAGTGAGGAGCCTCACAAAGTTGCTATGTGTGGTTCCCCACTTGGGCCCGTTAGTATCTAAGGTCTTTGTTCCAGGCGTCACTCACTCTATTGTCACTCTGTTTACAAACTATTTATTGACATACTTTTCTGTCCTGGCATACTACTCTAGCTTCCTTCACGTCCATGCATTTTTTCATGCAAGCTCTCGTGTTTCTATGGGTTCTTATGTCTCTTCGGTTAGTGTCTCATTCACAAATTCTAACCATTCTTTCGGTGGTCTACCTGGGCATTCTGCCATTTACTTTACCTTTATACACTTGTTTGGTCAGTCATTCATCTTTCATTATTTTAAGATGTCCGAACTATCTCAACTGATTTCTTTCCCATGTGTCCACTATTGTCTCCTTTGCACCACATTCTTTGAGGATTATCTCGTTTCGGACTTTGTCCATCAGTGTTTTCCCGCATATTGTGCGCAGAGGCCTCATGCCAATCGCGTTAATTTTACTCCTGTCCTTCTCTTGACAGGTCCAGGTCTCGCTACCGTATAGTACAGTTGGTAGGAATATAGGATTATGTATGGCAATTTTAGCTTTTTTTTGATATGTTTTTATTTCTGAGAATGGATCCTGCTTTACCGATAACCTGCTTACCCTTATTTATGCGCCTATCTAACTCCCCATCTATTTTTCCGTCACTAGTGAATAGGCTACCCAGATATACGTACTTGTGAACTTGTTCTAATCTCTCATCATTGAGGACAATGTTACACACTGTTTTATCAGTTTTTCCTTCGAACACCATGACCTTTGTTTTATTCAAGTTAATTTTGAGGCCCATGTTCTTCATGCTTGTATTAAGTTTATTCAACATTCTTTGCAAGTCCTCGATTGATTCTGCCATAACAATCTCGTCATCTGCGAAAGCTAACACACGTACCTTCACTGTTTTGAGATCTACACCGTCTTCGTCAAAGAGGGCCGTTCTTAGACACTGATCCATAAATATGATGAATAGCCATGAGGACATAACGCATCCTTGTTTCACGCCTTGCATAATATCGAACCAGTCACTCAGTTTCCCATTTACCCTTGTACTCGCTTTACTACCAGTGTATATTGTTTTTATCGCTTGAAGGATCCATCCATTGACTCCGTACTCTTTAAGGACTTCCCAAAGTTTACTTCTATTTACCTTGTCAAATGCTCTTTCTAGGTCAACAAATGCACAGGAAACTTTCTTTCCTACTCTCAAGCTTTTTTCTGTGATCTGTTTTAAAATAAATGTCTGATCTGCACATGATCTTCCTGGCATAAATCCACTTTGGACTTCCCATATCCTTTCTTCTGTAATTTTCATTACCCTACGAATAAGTATTTTTGGGTATATTTTGCTTACGGTACTTAGTAAGCTGATATCTCTGCTATTACTGCAGTTGCTTTTATCTTCCTTTCTTTTATATATTGGTACGATAATCGCTTTTCTCCAATCGTCTGGGACTTCTCACATCTCGATACATAAATTTGTCAATTCGCACAACCTGTGAGGTTTGTACTCACCACCGTATTTAAGCATTTTAGCGCTAATACTGTCTACACCAGCAGTCTTACCGTTTTTCAAGTTCTTAATTATACCTCCAACCTCAGTGACATAGACTTTTTCAATTGGGCTTTCTAATGCATTATGTTCTATGTCACAGCTCTGTTCCCCTATATCTTCACCTCCTAATAGTTCTTTAAAAGAGTCTTTTAAGGCGTCTACTATCCCGTCTATATCACATAGCATTTCACTTTTGCTGTTTCTCATGCTGGCAAATTCTGTACTTTTACTTTCCTACAACAGTTTAAATAATAGTTTCATAATTCCTTCAATGCCGCTTTGTATTTTCTTTTCTTCTATTCTAATTTCATTTTTATTCTCCTTGACTAGTCGTTTACCTTTCCTCTTTTTGTGTCTGTGATCATTTTTGAGCCTATTTCTCGCCTCGTCGCTAAGACCTGCGATGTTCAGCGTTTTTTTGTGCGCTTCTTTCTTTTCTTTTTGGGCTACCGCAATTTCATCATTCCACCATGCATCACCAGATTTTGTTCCTACAACCGCCGTACCACATACTTCGGTTGCAGTTCGAACAATAATATCCCGTAACAAAGTCCACGCGCTCTTTATATATCTTTATTGCTTATAAGCGTTTCCCACGTTGCCCTAATATATATGCGTTCGTTTAACCTCTTTTGAAACTCTATTCGCACTTCCGGTTTCTGTAAATTTTCCATTTTTATTTGCGTTTGTTTCGTTTTTTTTTTGTTCTTTTTGTTCTCCATCCCCGCCCTAAGTTTATTTTGGAGACTAAAAGGTAATGATCAGTATTGCATTCGGAACCCCTCATGACTCTTGTATCTTTGACTAGTTCTCTTAGTCTTTCATCCGCAATAACAAAGTCAATTATACTGCGGTTATTTCCTTTACACCACGTGTACGTGTGGATTATTTGATGTAGAAACCAAGTATTGGTAATAAATAGGCCATTTTTTAAAATTACCTAGCACCCTTCCTGTATCTGTATCTTGACGTTGGACGACGACCCATCCGTTCATTTCTCCTACCAGAATTATTCTTCCACCTTGATCGCAAAAACTTATTGTATCATTTGAAGTGTCCCAGAAGGCGTTTTTAAATTCTCTCTGATCACTATCAACTGGGGTGTAGCACGCTATGATAAATCTTCTGATTCCTATCTTCATTCTAATCCACAGCAATCTGGGCGATACATATCCATGATCTTTGAGATGCTATTTTTCTTTTTCATTCATAATTAAAGCGACCCCTTGATCAGCATGTGATTCACTAATTATACTTCTGACTATATTTCGAAACCACCTTTCAACACCCTATTTCCTATGTTTCTACTCTCGCAACCCTTTTTCTTCGTCTCAGGTACACATAGAATATCTACTTTTCTTACGTGCATAGTGTCTCGTAGTTCTCTTAACTTAAGATCATTCACCCATCTAGCATCCTAAGCACCCAATCTCCATTCATCGCCTGAAACTCGACCTTTACGTTTACCGTGTGTATGCTTTTCGTCAGTCAAAGTTTCAATCCATTCCGAGGCTAATTTATTGTTTGTATTATTCATGTTCAAATTGTACACCCAAATACCACCTGTACGCGCGAAAATTCTTTTGTGAATCGAAATCATGTCCAAGTTAAGTAGTGATTCTTCTTAAGGTGGAGAGTCGGGTTGTAACGTCAGTCCCACCAAAACTTCTGTTACTAGGGACGAGGGGCCGCCATCTTAGCGAAGTACGAAAGTTATCGTGTACATTGTTTTTTTTTACAAGTTTGCATTTATTTTCTCTTGTTAAACTGTAAGAAGTCGACAATAGGAAAAATGGTGAGTTGAGTAGTTCCTCTTTGCAAGAATTATACAGGAAGGAGGAGTGAGAAGATAGCTTGGAAGGTTACGTTTAACATGTAAGTAAAAAATATTTTTATTTTCTAAATTAAAGAAACCTAAATATATGTAAGGTAGGATATATAATGATTTCATTGCGATGACGATGTTGACTTCTGGCATGGTATTAATTTTTTTTCAGTTTCATGAACATACATTTATATTGAAAGAATATTTTTTATATCTGTATAATTTTTGCGTCGTGTTAACTATGATAATTGTTAGAATACAGTAAATATTTGCTGATTTAAATGTAATATGCCTTTGTCCAATTCGAGTAATTATTTGATTGCAATGATTATGTCGACTTCTGGCATGGAATAAATATTTTTTTCAGTTTAATGAATATATATTTATATTAGAAGAATATTTTTCACATCTAAACAATTTTCTCATTGTGTTGATTATGATAATTGTTAGAATGCAATAAATATTTGTTTAACTGAATGAATATTCATTTATCTTGAATAAATATTTCTTCAATTTAAGTCATCATTTGGTTGCATCAATTATATTAACTTATAGTGCCTGATAATTTTGTTTTTCAATTCAACGAATATAGATTTGTGGTGAAAGACTATTTTTTGAATTTAGATAATTGCTTTATTGTTATGATTTTGACAGTTCTTAGCATGGAATAAACATTTCTTCGATTGAATGAAAATTCAATTATCTTGAGTGAATTTTTTTTGAGTCAAAAGTAATTAATTAATTGCTCCAATGATGTATGAATTATTTAACTTTAAAACACATTTATTCGTTTCAAAAAATCGATTTCATTGGCCTAAAGAAGGAGTTCTTTAGGCGCCTGAAACATATTCAATAAACCTAGGTTCCTAAATTCTAGGAAGCCATTTTTTTGACTCAATATTTTCACTCTTAATGCGAAGATATATTTTCTTATGCAAAAGAAATATTACCAAAGAAATCATTTCCTTGAATTGATGCTTGAATCTTTTGCATCTAAAGAATATTAACTTAACTGAAGTAAACAATCGCTTGGTACGAAGAAAACAAACCATCAGTGCACATACCACTTCACCTGAACGTCACTACGTGTTAATACAAGCATCCAATGTGACTGTACATTGTGAATATATAGATATGTAGAAGACAGCCAACGAATTCTTCGACAATTTATAAATCAGTTATTCATTTCTGTGCTAGAGTTATTGTATTCCAAATCTTGTGGAATCTGGAGGACTTTTTATGAAAAATTGAATGCTTGTCTAGAACTTTGTCAAAATCTGCTGAATACAAATTCGAAAACTGATATTCCTAGATTGTCTTCCAATAATTCGATGACTTTTTTCACTTCTTCGATGAAGTCTGCGCTTCTTTAATCAAAATTATACGAGATTCTAAAAAAAGTGGCCTATCCTAGAATGGTTGACTAGTCAAGTGAAGTTTCGACAACTTATTTTTTCCTTGTAGGTCGTCACCTATGTATTCATTTTGTTTAACTATTTTGAAATTTGTCCTCTATTTCAAATATTTTGGAAATGTTTGACCTATTTAGACCTGCTTTGGAATTTGTTTAACTTTTTCATATTTTCCAATTAACAACGTAAAGTTGTATTCACAATTTTAATTTACAGAATCGATGAAAAATTTTATTTTTGATTATTTTACGTTTGATAACAAAAACATCCGTTTCAAAGTTACGATTGTGTAAATTTTACGTGGGGCTGGCAACTATTGAAGTCAGGTTTAAACTTATAATGAAATATCCTGAGTTACCTGAAGTCACTTGAAGTCAATTACATTAATTTGAAATCACTTCAATTCTCTTGAAGTCACTTGACCTCAAAACTTTATTTTAAAAATTCCCCTGCCTTCTCCTGATTTTTCCGTGACTAATTTTTCAATTTCCCTGACCATTAATATTCAAAAACCCAAAATCTAATCTTTTAACATTTTTAATAATAAAATCTTTTGTGCATCGAGGAAAAAGGGTCAAATTTACATTTTTCATGATTTATTCTCAGCTCTGTTGCATCCAAATATGTTTGAAAAAGGAAAAAAGTGAACAATTTATATAATGTGACTAATTTTTTTTTTTAATTTAAACAATTCCGAAGAATTCTATGAAATTTTTAAGAGTTCCAGGTAAATTTCAGCGAATTCAGCATGAATTCATAAGATTTTAAAAGAATTCCAGTTCAATAAAAATAAATTCAAATAAATTGAAAAATGTAAATATCCAAAAAATGCCATTGATTTCAGTAAAATTGTAGTAAATTTGGAGGAATTTAAAGCAAATGAAAAGAATTCGATGAAATTCATAAAGAATCAAGGAGAGTTAAAAAATCAAGACAAAACAATTTAAAATTATGAAGTTAAAAAAAATATTTATAATTCAAGTGAGATAAAAAATGTAAGAGAGTTCAAAAGAATATAGAAGAATTCAGGATATATTGCGAAAAATATTTGAAAATCTCTTCAAATTTTTGACAACTTACGAAATCCCTCACTTCCTGTGAATAAATTCTTTGAAATTCATTAAAATATTATAAAATTCCAGGAAATTCTATGAAATATGATGATGTTTTCTGAAATCCTGGAAAATATATTAAAATATTCGTCGTTTTTCAATCGGTAACGAAATATTTTTGGTGAATCGTAAAATAACCACTTCTCCGATTCATTGGCACTTCTAACCTATCGTCAGCAATCTGCCATTCCAGTTTAAGATACACATTTCATACGACCTAAAATACGATTGACAAGTGGTCAATCGTTTCTTGTTTCCTGGGTATATAAAAAAATCTGCCCGCTTTGCGGGCACATTCTCATCGCGCGCCGAGGGCGCGCACCTGTTGGATGTCGCGCTTCGCGCTCGGACGCATTTGCCTGACGCTTCAAGCTCGGTTCCTCTACACCGAAAAAACGATATTCTAATATTAAGAGTGTCATATTCTTACACGCATATTCTTAGTAATATTCTTAATGAAGTAAGCGAAATTCTCAATTTAAGAGTATCTTCTAACCAAAGGGCGAAATGCGCCTTGCTCTGTTCAATCATTTCTTTTAATGTTTTGTGAGACGTGATTTTCGATCAGTTTTTGAATTCGTAATAAGTGACAAGCTCCAAGAAATGCAACCAATTCTAATGATAAATCGCGTGTGCACATCCATCTGCTTCTCTTTACAGAAAAAGTTAGAGCATGGCCGTAGCTAAGGGGGGCATTGTGGGGCAATGCCCTACCTTAAAATACCAATGCCCTACCTTAAAAAATACAATTGTCCAGATCAGATCAAGTACAATTTTTACTTCCGCCCTACCTTTAACCACCGATGCCCTACCTTTAACCACCCATACCCTACCTTAAGTAAAATTCTAGCTACGGCCCTGAGTTAGAGTGAGGAAGGTCTGATGTGACAGTGAGGTTGCATACCGTTGTACCACACCGAGGCATAACCTCTCTACATTATTTATTCGTTGGCGTGTGACATCAAACTTTTCTCACTTTAACGTTCTCTGCGAAGGGAAAGAGATAGAGTTAGAGATGTGCACATGCGATTTATCCTCAGAATTGGTTGCATTTCTTCGAGCTCGTCACTTATTATACAATTACTGCGACAGATTTCGGATGCAACTATTCTTAAACTTAGTGGGGAAATCTTACAATTTATATTCTTAAGGTAAGAGGGCCTCCATCGTACATTAAGAATATATTCTTGACGCCTATTTAGGTTGCAAATATTCTTAAACTTAGTGAGAAATTAACAAAATTAGAATATCGTTTTTTCAGTGTAGGTTTTCGCACTGCGTGTGCTCGCCCTCTCACATTAGGTTTCATTGTTATGACCTGCTTTTGGTTTAATTATGGTAGTTTGACATGAAAAGACCTAATTTACTGAAGGTTCTATCGACCTTAAGGAACACATTATCACCAAGACATTCGCGCTCGATATTTCGTTTAAAAATCATGTAAACCTCGCGCTCCACGCTCATTTCTGTTCATCGCAGGAGATTTGGTCGTCGCGCTTCGCAACGACCATATGTTATTCAAACTCTTCATCATCTCCTTTAGGCCTCCTCGGTAATTGCCAGCAATACTATGTCATCTGCATACGCTAGTGACCAAATTCTAACCCCTCCTATCCTGACTCCTTCTACCACCCCGGCCTCTATTTCCATATCCACAATTAAAATCGCAAAAAGCGTTGGGTTTTTGGAACATATATATGATATATTTTTTAATGATTATTGAAAAATGGATATTGGAAGTTTGTTTGGTTCTCTTTCTTCTTTATCCCCGCCCTAAGTTTATTTTGGAGACTAAAAGGTTATGGTCAGTATTGCATTCAGAGTTCATCATGACTCTTGTATCTTTTACTAGTCTTTACTAGCCTTTCATCCGCAATAACGAAGTCAATTATACTGTGGCTATTTCCTTTACGCCAGGTGTACATGCGGATCATTTTATGTCTAAAACAAAGTATTTGTAATGAATATGCCCTTTTCTAAGAATAATCTAACTAACTTTTCCCTGTTACAATTTGTTCTTGTTGGATCCGCAGACTTACTTAGCACCCTTTCTGTATCTGTACCCTGACATTGGACACCGACCCATCCGTTCACATCTCCTAGCAGAATCATTCTTTCACCATGATCGCAACACAGAAAAAACAGAAGATAAACTTTACATTGATTTCCGACCCAGAAGGCGTCTTTGACATCTCTTGCACCATGATCTTTGAGATGCTGTCTTGCTTCTTCATTCATAATCAAATAGACTACAATGTCATTCGCTATCTACACTGTTAGAAATTTCCTGAAATTTCAGTCAGTTTTGAATGACTTATGTCACTGAAATTTCATGAATTTGGCTTTGAAAATTAATTTGAGATCATATTCATTAATTTTCAGTGACACGAAACTTAATTTTGAAGCAAAAGTTATTGAAATTTCATAAAATTGTCTCTCAAACCTGTTCCAATTGCTTGTACATGAAATATTATTGGTGGCTGAATAAATTTCACTGTGGTTTACGCAAATTTTATAAACATGCATTGAAAATGTAGTCAATTTTTGTATTAAATTCAATAAACCTGAATGAAAATATGAACAAAATGTAAGAATAATTCATGAAATTAAATTTAGAAGATTTGGATATGATATATTTTTCCATCGATGAATACATTTTTTGCAATGACATGTACAAAATTGGGTTAACTTTGTCATTTCGAAAGTAGTATTTTGATAAGTTTTGTTATAATTAAAAAAACGCAGTGGGTATTTACAGGAAATATTGTAGCAAAGTGAGTGCCCGATTTCATACAGTTGTGAATTTAAGTACTCGCAGATTTTAGATGTCGTGGCAAGTATAATTTATTATGTATCGTTAACGTTTGCGAATTTGATTTTGAGCTTAGAAGTCACCTTTGGGTTTGATTGTTAAAAAAACGTTAAAAATATAACTGCTGTCCAAAATTTATTCAGGCTTACCTTTAAGGCTGATTGAACCATAAGCTCTAACCTGAAAAATCCTTTCTAAACGTTTTATTGAATAAATATTAGAATTAGATACTTTTCGTAATGTAGCGATACTTCTTGTTTAAATATAATTGGGTTTACAGATTGGAAAAATAACTAGTTTTAATGCTTTTTCCAGAAAACCAAAAAGTTCGAATTGTAACCCAAACATTTTAACATTCCGTTTTCCGCAAAAAGAATTAAAATTGGACACTTTTTCGCTCTGTAGATCCACTTTTATATAAAATAGAAGTATCCCTAAATCATAAAAAATATCTAGCTCTACACTGAAAAAAGAAGTTTTCAAATCAAAGAAATGGTCGTACTGAATACGTCTAATCATGTATTTCTTCAATCCAAAGAAATCCTTTAATTGTATAAAAAGTAAGAAATTATTGAAGCAAATAAATAATTACTTCAGCCTGTGAAATATTATATGAGCGGATGGACGATGTCTTCAACTGAATGAAATTAGAAATTTGGATTTACAAATAAGTCAGTTATATGATCAAATATAACTTCAATTCTAAGAAATAGTTTCTTAATTGAAAGTAATGTCGATCGGATAGAATGAAAGCTTTTTTAATTGAAATTGAATTAATGGGAAGAGATATATTTTAAAGTCAAGCAAATATTTTATTGTCTCATAAAACTATTTCTTTGCATCAAAATTTCAAGTATTTGAAGCAAAAAAAATATCCCACTGATTCAAACAAATATTTCTTTGGCCTAAACCGTGCGCGAGTGCAACAAAGTAGTTCGTACTTCAACTACAGTACATATTTTCCTGAATGAACAAATGGATTCTTTCAGCTTGAATTATAATTAACATTGTTATTATTATACATATTTAATTCAAACAACTCATATAATTTAAAATCTTGATGAACCTAAAACAGAAAAATTCGATGAAAAATCCACCTCCAGCAGGAACCGAAACTTGGGTCCGTCGAGTGTCCAGTAAACAGCGATGACCACGCCGCTGTCGCAACATGAAAATTCTAAGGTGGAAAGCCGTATTTAACCCTCACTACAAATGCCAAAGAAATATTTCTTCGAATCAAAAACATGGATATAGAATTTAACAACATATTTCTTTGATCTAAAGAAGTATTCAATTAAAACAAATTATGCCAAATAATTAAATGTTTGATTTAAAGAAATAATTAATTCGTTAAAATGAATGTTTATTTGTTATCAATAATTCAATTCTAGTAAGAAAATGAAATATTTCCTTCAACTGGAGAAATAAATATTTATGTAAACACAATATCTTGTCCACCTAAATAAATGCTTCATTGGTATAAATGCATGATCTCTTTGTAACAAATAAATATATTTTTAATTTAATTATTATTATTTTGAATTAAATCATTATTACTTTGATTTAAATAAACCTAAAGACTGGATTCAAGCATGCACAATTAATTGATTCAAATGCGTCCGAATCAATTCAAAGAATCGAACTCATTGAATCAAAAAAATATTTCTTTGAATGACTAAGCAGATTTCAACGAATCTAGACTTTTGGAATCAAAGAAATGATTTTCTTGAATGTAAGGAATATCTGTTTAAATCCAGAAAATATAGCCAAAGAAGTTATTTCTTTAGATCAACAAAAGATATATGTCTGGTTTAAATAAAAATTACTATTAAGGTCAATAGAACCTTAAGTAAATTAGTTCTTCTTTCTTTGTAAAACGTACATAATTAAGCCAAAAGCAGGTCATAACGATGAAGCAAACTAAGAGAGCATTAGCCCGCGAAGCGCGCAATAGTGAGCAGACGAAGTCCGAGAACCGAGAGGAACCGAGCTTAAAGCGTCAGGCGTCCTAGCGCGTAGCGCGAGATAAACATATCATCGAGCGCGATGCGCGAGATCCAACAGGTGCGCGCCCTAGGCGCGCTTGAACTTGCGAGCGAAGCGAGCCGCACGCAAAGTGCACGATGAGAATGTTTACTTATATTTACCTTCTCGAAAGTTTTTTCTAGGTTAATATATGCACAGAAAACTTTCTTTCCTACTCTCAAGCTTTTTTCTGTGATCTGTCTTAGGCTAAATATCTGATCTGTACATGACCTTCCTGGAAGAAATCCACTTTGGACTTCCCATATCTTCTCTTCTGTAATTTCCATTACCCTACGGACAAGTATTTTTGAGTATATATTTTACTTACGGTACTTAGTAGGCTGATACCTCTGTAATTACTGCAGTTGCTTTCATCTCCTTTTCTTCTGTATATTGGTACGATAATCGCTTTTCTTCAATCGTCTGGGACTTTTCCTGTCTCGAAATATAAATTTATTAATTCGCACAACCTGTGAGGTATGTACTCGCCACCGTATTTAAGCATTTCAGCGCTAATACCGTCTATACCAACAGCCTTATCGTTTTTCAAGTTCTTAATCAATAGTAATAATAATAATTTTATTGTTTTACTTAATAAATACTACACTGAAAAAAAATTTACTTGATTCAAGGAAATGTGTTTCTTTGGTTTGTTTTCTTCGTACCAAGGGATTGTTTACTTCAGTTAAGTTAATATTCTTCAGATGCAAAAGATTCAAGCATCAATTCAAGGAAATGATTTCTTTGGTAATATTTCTTTTGTATAAGAAAATATTTCTTCGCATTAAGAGTGAAAATATTGAGTCAAAAAAATGGATTCCTGGAATTTAGGAACCTAGGTTTATTGAATATGTTTTAGGCGCCTAAAGAACTCCTTCTTTAGTCCAATGAAATCGTTTTTTCAAGAGAATAAATGTGTTTTGAACTTAAATAATTCATACATCATTGGAACAATTAATTAATTCTTTTTGACTAAAAAAATATTCACTCAAGATAAATGACTTTTCATTCAATCGAAGAAATATTTATTCCATGCTAAGAACTGTCAAAATCATAACAATGAAGCAATTATCTAAATTCAAAAAATATTCTTCCACCCTAAATCTATATTTATCGAATTGAACAAAAAATTATTAGACACTATAAGTTAATATAATTTATGCAACGAATAAAAGAAGTCAAAGTAATAGAAAACATATTATTCGCATTAAACAGTGCCTTATTCAGTGTTGATACAATATCCCAATTTCTAAATTCATCTAACTATAAAACCAATTATACACCTAGAAGATTAATAATGATGATACAAAATAAATTTTGTTTCTAAATATATTTAAAATACCTTTTAGTTGTGTTTTTATGTCAAAAAGGTAAATTATCAACCAAAGAAATGAATTTTCAACTAAAATGATGAATCTTCAACCAAAAATACTTGAATTTTCAACCCAAAAGATTAATTTTCTACCTAAAAAGACTCATTTTCAACCAAGTGCATGAATTTTCATATAAAAAAATGAATTTTCAACCAAAATTAAAATAGTTCAAATGCCAGAAAAATAAATGCTCAAAAAAAAAAAATGAATTTTCAACAAAATAGTTTTGTTTTTCATAAAAAAAAAATTATTTTTTGATCAAAAATAGAAGAATTAAGTTATCAGTCAAGACAATCAATTTTCAACCAGAAAAATGAATTCTCAACAAAAGAACTCAATGTTAAACTAAAAAACATAAATTTACACACCAAAAATATTATATTTCAATTAGCAGTTGGAAAAGTGAATTAAAAAAAACGTGTTTCCAGCAAAATAAATTAATTTTCAAGCTAGAATGGAATAGTTACATCTTCAGTTAAAAAAATTATTTTCAACCAAAAATATGAAATTTTGACCAAATCGTGGATTTTTCTATCCAAAAGATGAATTTTCTATCAACAAAAAAAAACTAATTTTCAACTGGTTTTTTTTTTTCAGTGAGAGAAATGAATTCTTATCCAAAAATAGAATAGTTAAATTTTTTACCAAGCACCAAAAAAATTCAATTTTCAACCAAATACATGAATTTTAAACTAAAAATATAAATTGTTTACCAAAAATAAAGTCGTACAATTTGCAGGTAGTAAAATAAATTTTCAACCAAAAACCAATCGAATTTCCAACGAATCAATTTTCAATCAAAGAAATTAATTTTTGGCCCAGAAGGTGAAATTTCAACTAATGAGAGTACTTTTTTACAAAAAAAAAAAAAAAACGGATTTTCAACAAATAGTTAAATTTTCACCGAAAACAGATGCATTTTCCATGAAATAGTATAATTTTTAACCAAGAAGAATTAATTTCTATGAAAAAATATAATTTTTCGACAAAAAATGGAATTTCCAGCCAATAAGATGATTTAGTCCCCAAGATGATTAAATATTCTCCCACAAACATTCAAATTTTCAATAAAATACAGGAATTTTAAGCCGAATATTTGAATTATTAACATAAGATAAATTATGAATCAAACATGCACGAGTTAAGTTTTCAGTCAAAACAATTATTTTTCATCTAGAAAACACAATTTTTAACAAAATAATTACATTTTTAACAAAGAAAAGGTTTTTTTAAACTAAAATGATGAATCATCAATCAAATAAATGAATTTTCTACCAAAAAAGGAAAAAAAAATCTCAACGAAAAACGCGATATTTTACATTTCAACCAGAAAGGATTTTAATTTTATACCAAAAATAGTTGAATTTAAAAAAAGTATATGTTTATTTCACTTGCTCGGTGGGTGCCTATCACCACTACGCAGCGCGGTCCTCGGGTTGCGGATAGAGGAACGGCCCGTAAGGCTGAACAGCCCCTCAGGTTAACTGCGAATACAAGAATAAGCAGTCACGGACAGACGATAGAAACCAGTCGTGGGTATGATGAGCTGAACACTGGTAGAAAATATTCACCTAGAAACAAAACACTACCTGAACCAAAACTAAAAATCTTGTAAGGGAAAAATCCTGCTGCCCCATCGGACACCGCAGCGATGACACTGCCCGCAAGGGATGTGTGGAATGATTCGCCTTTATAGGGCCAAAGGGGTATGGATGCCAGTAGGCGCGCTGCCTTGCAGGGGGACGTTAGGATACGAGGATGAAACTGTAATGTGTCCGACGACAAGTTGACATGGTCCTTGTCAGAGTCGGAAAGCTCCCATACTTAGACCTAGGGAGGTATGGGGGTTAGCACTCCTGGGACAGTGGACAGTGCCGAGGAAATCATTAGGAATTATTAGTGTGGATTCCGTCGAAACCGATCTACAAGCGATCAAATGTTTACAATTAGACAACTGTCAGAAAAGAAATGGGAATTTAATGAAGCAGTACATCAGCTATTTATCGATTTTAAAAAAGCTTACGACTCTATTATAAGCGCGCGAATGTACTGGATCCTAGAGTTCTTGGGTGTGCCAAGAAAATTGGTTAGCTTATCGAAATTTGCTTAAGTGGCAGTAGGGGTAGAATACGCGTAAACGGAAGTTTATCTGAAGAGTTTTCGATCCGCGATGGCCTGAAACAGGGCGATGCACTTTCGTGCGTCCTTTTTAACTTAGTTTTAGAATACGTGGTCAGGCAAGTGCAGGCGAATCCGACCGGTGCTACCCTGAATGGGGTAATACAAATTCTTAGATATGCGGATGATCTCGACCTACTAGGGGATGATAAAGAAACGGTAGTTAAAAATGCAGAAATCTTGATCACAAAAGCCAAAGATATTGGTTCGGAAGTTAGCGAATCGAAGACAAAATATATGTCCGTCGTTATATCCGAACAAAGTAATCAAGACGGGGATCTAATGGCCGGAAATATGAAATTCGAAAGGGTTAACGAGTTTAAATACCTTGGGTCTATTATAACTAGCGAAAATAAGATTAAAACGGAAATCAATGCGCGGCTGCACGCCGGCAATGGATGCTATTATGCAGCAAACACGCTACTAAAATCGCGATCGCTATCTAGAAACATCAAAGTAAGAATTTACAAAACGATAATAGTGCCGGTCGTCATGTACGGGTGTGAAACGTGGGCGCTGACGAAAGGAGAGGAGAATAGGCTTAGAGTTTTCGAGAATAAAGTACTTAGAAGAAAAATGTATCTACGGGTCAGCAAATATTAATAGAGTAATGCAAGTGCGTGAACTAAGATGGGCGGGGCATGTAGCAAGAATGGGAAATTAAAGAACAGTGGCGAAAGTTTTGAGAGGGAGACCGAATGGTAAGAGAACCTTAGGCAGACCGAGAAACAGATGGGAGAAAAATGTAAGGGATGATCTAAAAGAACTAGGACATGATAACTTAAACTGGATGGAGGATCCACAGGACAGAGATGTGTGGCGGTCTCGGGTAGATGAGGCAATGAACTTCCAAGTTCGAACTGCTAATCTATAATAATAATAATAATAATAATAATAATAATAATAATAATAACGAAATGATGACTTAAATTGAAGAAATATTTATTCAAGTTAAATGAATATTCATTCAGTTAAACAAATATTTATTGCATTCTAACAATTATCATAATAAACACAATGAGAAAATTGTTTAGATTCGAAAAATATTCTTCTAATACAAATATATATTCATTAAACTGAAAAAAATATTTATTCCATGCCAGAAGTCGACACAATCATTGCAATCAAATAATTACTTGAATTGAAGAAATATTCTTTTGAGACAAAGGCATATTACATTTAATTCAGCAAATATTTACTGTATTCTAACAATTATCATAGTCAACACGACGCAAAAATTATACAGATATAAAAAATATTCTTTCAATATGAATGTATGTTCATGAAACTGAAAAAAAATTAATACCATGCCAGAAGTCAACATCGTCATCGCAATGAAATCATTATATATCCTACCTTACCGATATTTTGTTGCCAACTCTTGTCAGCATGAAATAAGACGAGTTGAACTTTTGAAAATTGAATAATAGCCAGTAAGGGATGTTTTTCTTGCCCTAAATCTTCATGATGAATTATAAAGATTTAAGACAATTTAAAAAAATTTAAAATAGTTTATACACATTTAAAAATTATTAGTTTTAGGGTCAAAAATTCAAAATTCATGTTTGTAACTATTTTAGTGATATTTTGCGTTAGGGAAGGGCGTTGCGTGTATTATATACATGTTAGGTTAGGCTACAGAATAACATTTTTGTGTGCGCACAATAAGTTATTAACAAGGTGTCTCTCGTGTGTCTATCGTGTGTTCTCTGTACGTCCTTTCCATCTGATACACAAAGTTGATACGAAATCAAGCAATATCTATTTCCTTCAAGAAAAAAAAAACATGAAAATTCAAATTGCATTATTTTCTAACAATAAATTGTATGTTTTGGACTACACTGGAAAAAAGAATTTTCAGAACCAAGAAAATGCATTTACTTGAATCCTATTTCTTAGCATCAAGAAAATATTCTTTCATAGTAAGAAACACATTCTCATCAAGACACTCGCGCTTCGCGCTCGATATTTAGTTTAAAAATCATGTAAACCTTGCGCTCCAAGCTCGTTTCTGTTCATCATTTAATGGAAACTCAAAAGTTTGAGCGCGCTCACGATGCGCGATTTGGTTGTCGCGGTTCGCAACGACAATATGTTATGTTCTATGTTCTTCAGATAAAAATGACCAAATTTGTATTTGCTTTAAAATCAAGAAGGAAATTCCTTCCCTTCAGCGTACATTTCCGTATCTTCCTAATAAATCATACAATCAGAAAGATTTCTTCCAAGTATCTGAAAAGGGGCAAAAAAAAGTATCTAAGTTGTTTTTGGAACATATATATGATAAATTTTTGAATGATTATTTCAAAATGGACATTTGACAAAAATGGGGGGGGGGGGTCAAATTTTACACAAATCTAATACTTTCTCTGGATGAGAATGTAAAAATAGAATAAATTGTTCGAATTTTCAAGTACCATGGACATTAATTATTATTATACCATTAAGCCATTTCCCTTTCGGGGTAGGCGTGATTCGCTCGGTTGGAAAATAGTAATGTGGGGAAGGAGGTATAGATTTTTTAGATTGATCTAGAATTTCCGTGTTATTTATGCAAATAACACGTTTGTCCCGCAACACTGCTCCGACGCAGGTGGCTGATCAATCTCTCTAGTGATTACCCCAAGTGAAGAGCCTCACAAAATTGTTATATGTGCGGTCCCCCACTTGGGTCTATTAGTATCCAAGGTCTTTCGGTTCAGGCGGCATACACTCTACTCACATTCTTTTTATGAACTACTTGTCACCACACTTTTCTGTCCTGGTATACTTCTCTACCTTCCTTCACGTCCATGCATTTTTTCATGCAAGCTCTCGTGCTTCCATGGCTTCTTATGTCTCTTCGGATTAATGTCTCATTCACAGATTCTAACCATTCTTTTGGCGGACTACCTCTGGGCATTCTGCCATTTACTTCACCTTTATTCACTTGTTTGGTTAGTCGTTCATCTTTCATTCTTTCAAGATTTTCGAACCATCTTGACTGATCTCTTTCCCATACGTCGACTAGTGTCTCTCCTGTACCACATTCTTCGAGGATTGTCTCGTTTCGGACTTTGTCCATCAGTGTTTTCCCGCAAATTGTGCGCAGAGGAATCATGCCAATCACGTTAATTTTACTCTTATCCTTTTCTTAACAGGTCCATGTCTCGCTACCGTATAACACAGTCGGTACAAATATAGAATTATGTATCGCCATTTTAGCTTTTTTTGATATATTTTTACTTCTGAGAATGGACCCTGCTCTACCGATAACCTTCTGACCCTCGTTTATATACTTATCAACTTGTAATATTTTCTCATCACTTAGGACAATGTTGCACATTGTTTTATCACACTTGCCTTAAAAAATTATGATTTTTGTTTTGTTCACGTTAATTTTCGCAGTGTTAACAATGATCTCCCGTAGCATAGTCCATGTGCACTCCATATCTTTATTACTTATAAGCAGTTCTCAAGTTGCCCTATCTATGCTTTCGTTTAAAATATTCCAAAATTCTATCCGCACTTCTGGTTTCTGTACATTTTCAATCTTGTTTCGCGTTTGTTTCGTTTGTTTGGTTCTCTTTCTTCACCATCCCCGCCCTAAGCTTATTTTGGAGACTAGAAGGTAATGGTCAGTATTGTATTCAGAGCCCCTCATGACTCTTGTATCTTTGACTAGTTCTCTGAGTCTTTCATCCACAATAACGAAGTCAATTATACTGTGGCTATTTGCTTTACGCCAGGTGTGCATGTGGATCTTTCTATGTATAAACCAAGTATTTGTAATTAATAGGCCCTTTTCTAAGCATAAGCTAACTAATTTTTCCCTGCTACAATTTTTTCATGTTGGATCCCCAGAATTACTTAGCACCCTTTCTGTATCTGTATACTGACGTTGGACCCCGACCCATCCGTTCATACTTCCTAGCAGAATGATTATTTATCCATGATCGCAAGTACTTCTTGTTTCATTTAAAGTGTCCCAGCAGGCGTCTTTGACACTTCTCTGATCACTATCAACTGGGGCGTAGCATGCTATGATAAACAATCTTCTGATTCCTACCTTCATTCTAACCCACGGCAATCTGGGCGATACATCCTTGATCTTTGGGATGTTGTCTTGCTTCTTCATTCATAATCTAACCGACCTCTTGACTAAAATGTGATTCACTATCTACTCCTGACCATATCGCAAAACCGCCTTTCAACACCCCATTTTCTATGTTTCTACTCTTGCAACCCTTTTTCTTCGTCTGAGGTACACATAAAATATCTAGTTTTCTTATACGTGCATAGTTTCTCGTAGTTCTGTTACCTCAAGATCACGGGTGGGGGGGGGGGGTATGGAATGAAAACCGAGAGAGTCACAATTGGTTGACGTTTTATGCTGAGAAGGTCACCAGCCCTCAGCAGCGTTGTATTAGGTAGGAGTTCCCATGTTTCGATCTGCTCATTCCCTAACTAACTTGACCTGTATTTTCGGACCACAACTGGGTGCACAAGGAAATTTGAATGAAAAAATTCCTTCAAAAGTTATCGCGTCGTCAGACTACAGACAGAC
>CAKNXH010058523.1:0-65183 GCA_932178445.1 Andricus quercusramuli | reverse complement strand
AATACAGACCACAGAAGAAAGCTTGAGAGTAGGAAAGAAAGTTTTCACCTTTTCCTCCGAACATTATGATTTTTGGTTTTATTCACGTTAATTTTCGCAGTGTTGAAAATGATATCCCGTAGCCCTATCTATGCGTTTGTTTAACTTATTCTAAAAATCTATCCGCACTTCCGGTTTCTGTAAATTTCCAATCTTGTTTCGCGTTTGTTTCGTTTGTTTGGTTCTCTTTCTTCTCCATTCCCGCCCTAAGCTCATTTTGGAGACTAGAAGGTAATGGTCAGTATTACATTCAGAGCCCCTCATGACTCTGCTTGCATCTTTGACCAGTTCTCTTACACTGTTAGAAAATTCTCTACTAAATTTAGTATACATGTGATGGAAGCAAGAATGCATAACCTGAAATTAAATTTAGTATATCAGCATACAGTAAATTTAGTATATTCTTACTGAATTTAGTATACACGTATATGAAATTTAATATACGCGTGTACTAAATTCAGTATAAATATACTAAATTTACTGTACGCTGGTATACTAAATTGAATTTCATGTTGTGCATTTTTGCTTTCATTACATGTATGCTAAATTTAGTAGAGATTTTTCTAACAGTGGAGTCTTTCATCCACAATAACGAAGTCAATTATGCTGTGGCTTTTTTCTTTACGCCAGGTGTAAATGCGGATCATTCTATGTATAAACCAATTTGTATTTGTATTAATTTGTTACTTGTAATAAATAGGTCCTTTTCTTAGCATAAGCTAACTAACTTTTCCCCGTTATAGTTTTTTCTTGTTGGATCCCCAGAATTTTTTAGCACTCTTTCTGTATTACGGGGGGGGGGGGGGGCCCCGCAAGGAATGGAAACCGAGAGACTCAAAATTGGTTGACGTTTTATGCTGAGAAGTTCACCAGCCCTCAGCAGCGTTGTATTAGGTGGAAGTTCCCATGTTTCGATCCGCTAATTCCCGGCCAACCTCTAAACGACGAGCCAATAACTTTTTTTTTTTTTTTTTTACGCACAAATTTTTTTCCATCGTCATTTGTCGTGTCTTGCATAGTTTGGCCATGGAATTGAATTTTTGGATTTTTAATTATTTTTTGTGCAATAAAAATGTGAATTTTCGATTTTTCGAGAAAATTCGAAAAGTCGTTATGATAATCTTGTAGGACATTGAAAAGAGAAACACTTTTCTTGTCCTGACTTTTTTTCGTATCGTGCGTAGTTTGGCTGAAAATGTTAATTTCCGTTTCTTTTTTTTTGGATTTTGAAAATGCCGTGAATCTGAAAATTTTAATTTTATCGAAAAATGTTATGAGAATAAATTGTGTGAATTTCCGAGTACTATGAACAGATGCACATATAATTTTCAAATTTTGAAAAAAATGGTCTCAAAAATTTTCAAAATGCTCTTACTTTCTGAATTTTTATCCAAAATGGCTGGCTAACGAAATCGACCTTTAGTTTAGAAAACTAAAATAGTATACCAAAGGACAATCGAATCGATCAATTCTTTCGAAAGTTATCGTGCTAACAAACTAAAAATCTACAGACAGACAGACGGACAGACAGACAGATAGACACATTCGTAAAAACCGGTTTTTTGGGTTCAGGGGGTCTCAAAACGTGGACATTTGACAAAAACCGGGGGGGTCAAATTTTACACAAATCTAATACCTTCTCTAGATGAGAATGTAATAATACGAAAATCATGGTGTTTGAGGGAAAAAATGAAAAAACAATGTGCAAAATGGTCCTAAATGACGAGTGACTAGAACAAGTTGACAAGTACGTATATCTAGGTAGTCTATTCACTAACGACGAAAAAATACATGGGGAGTTGGATAGGCCCATAAATAAGGGTAAGCAGGTTATCGGTATAACAAGGTCCATCCTCACAAATAAAAACATATCAAAAAAAGCTGAAATGGCCATACATAATTCTATATTCGTACCGTCTATACTGTATGGTAGCGAGACATGGACCTGTCAAGAAAAGGAGAGGAGTAAAATCAACGCGATCGGCATGAAACCTCTGCGCATAATATGCGGGAAAACGCTGATGGACAAAGTCCAAAACGAGACAATCCTCGAAGAATGCGTTACAGGAGAGACACTAGTTGACATATGGGAAAGAAATCAGCTAAGTTGGTTCGGACATCTTGAAAGAATGGAAGATGAACGACTGACCAAGCAAGTGTAAAGGTAAAGAAAATGGCAGAATGCCCAGAGGTAGAGCGCCGAAAGAATGGTTAGAGTCTGTGAACGAGACATTAATCCGAAGAGACCTAAGGAGCCATAGAAACACAAGAGCTTGCATGAAAAAATGCATGGACGTGAAGGAAGCTAGAGTAGTGTGCCAGGACAGAAAAGTGTGGCGACAAATAGTTTGTAAACAGAGTGACAATAGAGTGAATAACGCCTGAAACAAAGACCTTGAAAACAAATGGGCCCAAGTGTGGAACCATACATGACAATTTTGTGAGGCTCCTCACTTGGGGTGATTGCTAGAGAGATTGATCAGCAACCTGGGTCGGAGCAGTGTTTGGGAATAAACTTGTCATTTAAATAAATAACACGAGAATTCCAGATCAATCTAAAACATCTATACCTAACACCTAGATAGATGAACGTTTATTTTTCAGCCTGCTGGCTTAAAAAAATTGACTTCCTTACACATCCACTTTTACAGAATTTTCTTAAAACTAACCCTTAAAAAACTAACACCCATCCATCCCTCATCTCTAAGCCGCACGCTCTTATCGCCTTGCCTTCCTCGCTTCGCCTCGCTCGCATGTCCCTACTTTTTTGCATTGCCTCGCTTGCCAACCTCTGTTTTCGCAGCTAATACTTATTACTTATCTACTATTTACAATATTTACATCTTACTTATATCTACTTTCTCTCCTATTTACAATCTTTCCTTCTACACTCCTCTTCCTCCTTCCTTCTCTTCATCTCCATCTTACCCAACACTCCCTTCACCCATGCTACTGCCCCTTTTTTCCCCTTTTCATGCAACAATGCCTCCATGCTTATCTCACTTCTTTCCACCTCCACGCACTCCTCCAACCAGTGCTCCACTCTTGCATCCCCCTTTGCACACAGTTCACATATCCTCTTCTCCCGAGAGAGCCAGAACCTATTGAAAGCCTCCATACACCCACACCTCATCCTCCCTATACAGTCCGGGAGCTGGCTATACATCCCGTAGCCACTTTCACCTCCCCTCGATAACTTTGTTGATATCTATGTTTTTTGATGCGGAGAATCGATTTTTCGTAGGTGTCACTTCCAAAACCCGTCAGTTTTTTTGTTATTAACAATTTAATTGTTTAATTGCTCATAACTTTTTATCTATAACACATACCGAATTCTGATTGGACAAATTGATTCCAATTTTCAATACAAACATTTTCCACTTTTAATTTTTGAAAAATATTGATCAGAACCAAAGTTGCATGCAAATTAGTGCAAAAATACTGCAAATATGCGCTCTTTCCTCATTCGATCGATCATATCTCGGCTTCTAATAACGCAATTTGAACTTTTGACCATTAATTTTAAAGAAAATACTTTGCCCTTCAAAACGAGTCCACCCACATATCATTTAAGTGATTTGGAGCAGGTTTACAGCCCTTGAAAGTTGAATTTTTGATCGACAAGTGGCAATTTTAATTGTTTATAAGATTTTTTAGCAATGAACACCACAAGATATCGCAAAATCCCTTATATCATGTTATTCTACATCGCAAAACGAAAATTTTGAGCCCCCCCTGATGCATATAAGTTGAACGGTTGTTGAATTATAGCCGTTTTTCATGCAATGGATTCATATTCAATGGATTCTCACAACTGCTGGTTTTGCCACACATACAAAAAGAAATACAAGGTAATCCGGATGCTTTACATATGCAATATTTTGTAAAACATTTCTTACAGTTACAATTGGGTACCAATTCGTCAACCGGTGGGTATAATAATAAAATCGTTCATCGATATCTAAAACTATAAAATTGAATTTTTTTTTCTCACTGCTTAGACATATATGTCATTTTAACTGTATTGTTATGTATGAAAAGTATATAAACAAACACTAAAATAATAATTTATTACTAAATCATCTTATCGTATGCTTAAAAAAGGTATAACATTGATCGAGTGGATTGCATACTCACGCGCGAGCCTTGGCGCGCCGAGCCGCCCACGCCAGCCGCGCTCGCGCATGCGACCGCGCATGAAAAACGGCTATAATTCAACAACCGTTCAACTTATATGCATCAGGGGGGGCTCAAAATTTTCGTTTTGCGATGTAGAATAACGTGATATAACGGATTTTGCGATCCACTCATAGTTCCCGTTAAATCTTGACTCTCTTATTCTCTCTTCCCCTTCTGTCTTCTCTCTCTCCATCCCGTTTTGCTTAACCAAGTCATAAACCTTCCTTCCTTCCTCGTGCATCCTTTTCACTTCATCCATCTGCAGTCCATTCATTCTAAAGTACCTTCCCCTCTCAGCCTCCATCTTCCCACCCCCTCCCCTGTTCTCCTCCTCCCATCAACACTCCCTAACCAGCCTAGTTCCCCCCTCTTCCAAAAATTTCTCCTCATATTTGCACGCCCGGCTCCCTGCTAGAATTCCTACACTCGTTCTGCCCGTCTCCCTCCTGACAATATCACTAGTGAATCAAACAATTTCATTTTCCAAAATCATCTGCGAATAACTTCTTTCCCACCCCCACACCTGCCTCATCACCACATTTGCCCTCCCCACTCTCTCTTTTATGTGACCATCCACTCCCCCCTTCCTTCGAAACACGAAGCCCAGCTGCACAAACTCTTTCACCTCCTGCACCTCCTTCCCCTTCCACTTCCACTTCCTTCCCTTATCCCTTCCCCCTCCTTTTCTGAACACCATAACCTTGGACTTCCCCGCATGCAGCTCTTACCCATTTTTATCCAGGTATCTTCTCAACCTCTTCATCATCTCCTTTAAGGCCTCCTCGCTGCTTGCCAGCAACACTATGTCATCTGCATACGCTAGTGACCAAATTCTAACCCCTCCTATCCTGAATACTCCTACCACCCCGGCCTCCAGCTTACTTTCCATATCCGCAATTAAAATCGCAAAAAGCGTTGGGCTAAGTGGACACCCTTGCCTTAGCCCCCTATCCATCCAGAATACCTCCGACATCCCCTCCCCTCCTCTTACCTTGTCTTTGGTCTCTTCATATATCTCCCTTACCCTTTCACTTAGGCCTCTCTCTACTCCCCTATCCTCCATCGCCTCCTACAACCTCCCCCTACCCACCGACGGAAACGCGCCTTTAGGATCCACAAAAAATGCGTACACTCTCGTCCCCTTCTTCGCTAATTCTCTATGCATCACGTGCTGCAGAACGTAAATATTGTCGATAGTACTCCTTCCCGCCCTAAATCCCGCCTGCGTCTCCGGCAATATTCCTTTCCCCTCGACATCCTTCCGCAGTCTCTCTGCCACCACCATCGCGTATACTTTATAAGCCGTATTCATTAGCGTAATCCGTCTATAATTTTCCTGCCTATTTCGATCCCCTTTCTTATACAGTGGCACTATTGACCCTTCCCTCCACCCTCCTGGGAATCCCTTGCCCCTCCATACTTTCTTTACTACTTCCTTAAGCCTCTCCCTAACCTCTTGTGTACTAAACAGCCATGCTTCGTTCTCTACCCCATCCAGCCCTGCTGCTTTTGACCTTTTCAACTTCCTTATCTGCTTCTCTATCTCCTCGTCATTCAACTCCCCCATCTCTGCCTCCCCTGTTCTTCTACTTCCACCCTCCGTCTTCCTTGAATCTGAGCCCTGGAAAGATTCTTTGAAAAATTCCCTCCACTCCTGACGGCCTATCTTCTCACTGACCCCCACTCTACGCTTCCTAAACCTATTTATTATCTTCCAGACGTCCCCCTCTGTCTTAACATTTCGACTGTCCCGAAGTATAAGTTACTAACAAAGTTTTCCGTATAAAGAGTGTATCAACTATATTTTACTTCGCTAGGGTGTCGTATCTCTATATATTTTTAAATGGAGATACGACACGCTAGCCAAGCATAATTTAGTTGATACGTTCTGTTTTCGGAAAAATTGGTTAGTGACTTATTATTCGGGACAGTCGATTTGCTAACTCCTCTTTCAGATCTTTCTCCTTTTCCTGTTCTTTCTTCTTACATATCAATCTAAACCCCTTCCTCGTTTCTATGTACTCCCTTCTCGCATTACCCTCTTTCCACTTCTTATACTTCCTCTTCACCTTCCTTTTCATCTTTTTACATTCCCTATCCCACCACGACCTCACCATTCCTTTCTTCTTCTTTCTAAATACCTTCTTTTGCACACACCCGTTCACCTTCTATTTCAGATCCTCCCATATCTCTTCCACTGACTCCCCTCCAAAGCGTACATTTCCTAGCTGCTCCTGATACTTCTCTATCTCCTCCCTCGTCCTCTTCCCTATCGAGACTTTTTCCCCGCCTTGTCTTCTGCCATCCTCACCTCTTATCCACAGACTTAATGGCTGATGGTCTGATTCCACCCTCCCCTCTACTGCGAATTTTTCCGTCTTCTCCCATCCTTGCACATTAATATCCAAATAGTCTATCACCGATACCCCTACCTTACTCACATATGTGTATTCTCCCTCTTCGTCCCCATTCGCCATACCATTCGCCACTGCCCACCCTTTATCCTCCATCCAGTCCCTTAGAATCTCCCCCTCCTTATTTATTATCGTATCCTTCGAATTCCTTTCGAAGCTCTCCCCTTCCCTGTGAAGGCCCCCCTCCCTTCCCATCCTCGCATTGAAATCCCCACCCAGTACCACCATACCCTCCTCTCTTTTGCCTAGCAATTCTTTCACCCTTCCTTTAATTCTTTCCATTCCATCCTTATTGTACACTGTCACAAACTCACACGCTCTCCCTCCTATTTTTACTCTCCTCATTTGCACTCTTCCCCTCTCTTCCTCTCCATAAACTTCTTCCTCCAATCCATCTCTAACCCCCCTTATAATTCCCCCACTAGTCCTTCCTTTTTTCTTCACTCTGACCGCCTCCTGGAGTCTCCACTTATACCCCCTTGGCAGCTGTGGCTCTATTCTGTCCCATTCCTTTCTTTCTACCCACGTCTCTACGAGTCCCACAACATCAAATTCTTGTATATACCCCCCCCCCCCCTACTGCCTACGAAACAAATTCCCCTGCACTTCCTTCAAAACCTCTTTCTCCTCATCCCACACCCACATTTTCTCTTCTATTTTTATTTTCCGATATCCTACCTTCGCCGATCTCCCTTCACTCCTCTCCCTTCTAGCCCTGTCGTTCAGAATTCTCTGCACACCCCTTTCCTTTCTCGTTAAGTCTTGATCGATGAAAACTCCCTTATCCTTTATCCTACTCTTATTTCGCATTACTCCCAACTTTTCTTCCCAGCTCTCCATCTCCACAACCGCCACTTCCTTGTCCTTTCTCCCCTCCAACTTAACTTTCCCTACCCTAACTTTAACCCACCCTATGCTCTATAGCAGCGCTTCCACACCCTCTCTTTCTTCCCCGTTCTTTAGCTTCAACCCTTTTACCAAAATATTATTCCTCCTGTCTGCCTTCTCTTTTCTCTCCATTCTCAACTCCATTGCCCTTAACCTTTCCCTATCTGACCTCTCCTCCTTCTCACTCCTACGGTCTCCCACTTTCTCTTCTATCATATTTTCTACCCTCTCCCAAATACCTTTAATCTCGATTCCCCCACCTCCATCTCCTACTTCCATTTCCGTCCTGCCCTCCAACTTCTCAAACCTTTTTTCCGTCCTTTCCTTCCACCCCCTAATTTCCTCTTCCATCTGCTTTATTTTAACTTCTTTTTCTTTCTTTTCCCTCTCTAACCCCTCTACTCTCTCCCTCAGCTCTTTTATCTCCTTTTCCCATTTCTCATCTCTAATTCTCAGGTCCTCCCTCATGCTTTTCATCTGCTCCTTAGTCCCCCTTACGTCGTCCGAGCAAGTCACGTCAACCCCGAAAGGTAAATGGCTAAATGTAATAATAATAATTATTATTATTATTATTTGAAATAGGCGCGCATATTACGGCTCTACTCTTCCATACGCAATGCTTGCGCAGTTGAAAAAGTCGCGGACCGTACCGGAATCGGGAATCTTTGGGAATCCCACTACTCGTCGAACCAAGCATGCGACGACCCACGAGGCTCGAACATCGACAATAGCACGAGCCACGGAATCACGAACGGAGTTAAAGCTATCGAGAGCATAAACAGCCCTGAATGTGAACTACGTAGCAAGTAGCTATTCGTACATTGTACAGTATATAGTGCGAATATCAGAAGAAATGCGTCCGTCTTTCAACTCTTGTTGTCCAGTATCTTTCTCAGCACAGAGGCAGTGTCAACAATGCGTGGCCACCCCGCACCATTCATTTTGCGACGAATTTAGTGCCACGGTCACCTTGAGACAACCCCTGAAACTGGCCTAATATTGTAGTTCTTGTGTATTCCTTAATATCTAGTTTTCACAGTAAAGGAACTTGTATGCAGATATAAGATAGAAGTTACTGGAAGGCACGATGGACTTATATGTATAGTATGAGCATAAGGGGGGTCCCATAGAGGGCTTCCCGTCCGTCATTAAACTAGCTAGCTATATGGTATTTTAACTTATTTTTAGAGAACGTTGAGGTGTTTAAATTATTTTTTGATTTTTAAAAATATGAAGGAATGTTAATGTTTTCTTGCTTTTAACGAATTTTTAGAGAACGTTGGGACATTTCTTTTTTTCATTAAATTATAAAATATCAAAAGATTAAAAAAAAATTAAATAAATTTCTCGGTATTTTAACGTATTTCTAGAGAACTGTAGGACATTTCAATGAACTCGGAAGATTCTGAAGATATCAAGGATTTTTAAACAATTTTGTACATTTCTAAGGATTTGAAAAAAATTGTAATGCATTGAAATATATTTTCAGCGAAACTTTGAGTATTTTAATGGTCTAATCTGAACTTAATCAATAAAACCCCATAACATTCAAATATTTTCGTCTGGAAGAAGTATTTTCTAGCACAAAAATCATTTCATTGATTGTTGGTTGAAAAATCATTTTTTTCCCCATTGAAAATTAAACTATAACATTTTTTTTTGGAAAGTTATTGTTTTTCAAAAAGCAGGTATTTCGTTGTTGTTTCAACATTTCTTTATTAAAAATCCAATTATAATATTTTTGGTTAAAAATCATTTCATTATTGAAAATTCAACTGTTTGATTGAGAATATATTTTTGTTTGTTGAAAATCACTTTTTTATGGTTGATAATTCAGTATTTTTATCTGAATAATAATTTTATTTGTTTAAAAAGTCAGCTATTCAATTTTGTGATAAAATTACTTTTTTTGGTTGCGAATTTATCTTTTTAGTTAAAAATTTTACTATTTTGTTGTTAATGCGAAATATTTGTTAAAAATAAAGTAATTCTTTTGATTGAACTTTCTTGGATGTAAATTCAACTGTTTTACTGAAAATTCTCCTTTTTTGAAAGAATAATTGAACTATATTTGTTAAAAAAATAATTTTATTGTTGATGAAAAATTAAATATATCATTTTTGCTTCAGAATACATCGTTTATTGTTAAATATTCAACTATTCGGTTTAAACTTGGTCTTTTATAATAAAAAATGAAATTATTCCCTCGAAAAATATTTTTTGTTGAAAATGTAATTGTTTTTCATTAAAATTTAATTTCTTTGATTGGAAGTTAAGTTTTATTTCTTTATCGAAAATTCAACTAGTTTTGGCTGAAAATTAATCATTTTCTTCAGAATTTAGCTGTTTCATTTTTATTTGAGGATTCAACTTTTTTCGTTGACAGCGTAACTATTTATTTTCTAAATCAACAATTTTGTAAAAATGAACCCCGTGCTAAAAACACTAGCTTCATCTTGGGTAGCAAATTCATGTTTTCTGGTTGAAAACTCAACTGTCTGGCTGAAAATACATTTTCTTTGTTGAAAATCCCTTTTCTGTGTGTGTAAATTCAACTGCCTAAATGAAAATGTCTTTTTTTTTGTTAATAATTAACTATTTTGTACATAAATATTCTTTTTTGATTAAAGATTAAAATATTCCGTTGTAAAAGAATTTGTTGGTGTTGAAGACATAACTTTTTTTCATTAAAAAATAGTATATTGTGCTACAAGTTTGGCACACGATACTTTTTCTATAATTTGTTTAAAAAGTGCTAGTTTTTGTTTACCTGTTTTTTGTGTAAAAAGACGGCGATTTTTTGTCGATTGACGCAACAATAACACCGTATTTTTGGAGAAACTGACGGTGTTTTTAGTTTAGGGACGAAGTCGGAAAATAGAATGAAGTTGGCTACGCACGATGCACGAGCACACCCGAGGCAGCACGAACACACCCGGAGTAACACGAAGCAGTTTGCACTTTATTTACTTTTTCCACTGTGCCTCACTTTTGTCACTGTGTCCATTTACTTTTTCCACTCCATCCGTCCACTTTTTTCACTGTTGCCTGCAAAGGTCGGTACTGCGCATGCGCCACGTCATCGACCTAAAATCGGTCACTTTTTACACCAAAAACAGGTGGAAAAACTGGCTTTTTTCGCAAATTATAGAAAAATAAATTTAGTTTCGTTTGAAAGTGTAACTTTTCTGATGAAAAATTGAAACATTTTGGTTAGAAGTTAAATTTGTTGTTGAAAATTCAACTATTTTTGGCTGACACATTCTCATCTCTTAATGAGAAGGTATTAGTTTTATGTGAAAACTGATTTTCGCGGATTTCATGATATCTCGACGTTTCATGACCTCCTGAATCCGAACAAACGGGTTTTACGACGGTGTCTGTCTGTCTTTTGTCCTTGCTGTCGTTGCCGCCGTCGTCGTCGGCGTCCCCTAACGCGATAACTTCTGGAAGAATCATCAGATTGGATTGTGCTTTGGCACACTTCTCCAGGGTCCAAAAAGACAGAATGAGTTCGCTAACCAGCGGTTTTTGACCAACGGTTATGGTTTTATACATCAAAAACGGTTTTTACAAAATCGAGAAATTGATTTTCCGACTGAACAATGCAAAATACAAAAAAAAAATATGAATGTGAAATTGCTCATTAAAAAAACCCACAAATTTTGTCTGAATAATTTTTTGACGAAATGCGCGGTTTTTATTTTAATCGAGAAAATGTTATTAAAAATAGAAAAACTGCGGATTCGCGCCAAAATACTAAAGATGCAAAAAAATCGATAATGAAAAAAGTTGTTTTACTTAAAAATATAAACAAATTTTGTTGAACGATTCTTTGATAAGATGCAAGTTTTTTGTTCTAATCGAAAAAAACGTTATTAAAAATAAAACATTCAAATTTTCTGCTGAATTATGCAAGATACGGAAAAAAATTTTTAAAAAATGATTTAAATCAAAAAGATCCACAAATTTGCTCTCACTCAATTTTTCGCTAAGACACATAGTTTTTGACTTATTCATGAAATATTTTATTGAATATAAAGAAATCCACTTTTCACTAAAAGTATGCGAGACACAGTTGATAAAAAGTTATTAAGAGTTATTCAAAAGTCTGCCCGCTGCTCATGCGCCTTCTCATCACGTTTCTCGTGTTTCTTATTCGATTGAAGCATATAAAAAATATAAATTTGTAACGATCCTACCCCGCTGCCCTGCCGGAGCTTCAGCTGTCCAAGGTCCTGAAAGTGGGGCAGGGTAGAATGTGCGGAAATAAATGTAAGACGGGGATGGTCTATGAAACTACACAACTTACATTTATTACTTAAACTCTTAAGCCTAATACATGTGTGTGTGTGTGTGTGTGTGTGTGGGTATGCGTGTGTGTGGATGTGTGAGCGTAGATGTGTGTTTGTACGCGTGACAGTAAGTTATCGGGTGTGAGTCGAGAAAGAGAGCGAGTGCGCAGGTGTTATGGCCTCCGTGAGTGCGCTTGGTCGGGGTGCGCAGGTGTCGATCACCGGCCCGTCGTAACTAATCCTGCAAAAAAATTGTGCATGTCTTATTTATTCCCCCTAGGTGACTAGAAGCCCCAAAACTAGATAACGCGAGTTGCTGCGCGGAAAACCCGTCTCCCCCTGCGAAATACGGAAACGGTCGGGGTGCCTTGGCCTAGCCCACGTCGTAGCCCTACCACAGGTAAATGTCAGGAACGGAATTGGTAGGGGACGGGACGGAACATCCAAGGTCTTACGGATGGTGGCAGGGAGATTTGGACGGGGTCCTGCAGAGGTCAACTAGCTGAGAGGATGACCGAGACACAGCACGTTCAGGAGAGCCTGATGCCGTGGTGTGTCGTAACTTCGAGGACAGGTATGGAAGCACCCATTGCCCTGCCCAGGAAGCCGGGTTCCCCACGAGGGTTACCATCTGAGGGTGACCGAGATGGGTCGTGTTTAGGTGCACCTAATGCCACGACACATCGATACCTGGGCAGCGGATACGGGAGCGCCCGTTGCTCCGGTGCCCAGGTCGGTTCCTGCAGAAGGTGTTCGTCAGGGCCCCACCCAGGAGTTGCCGAGGTATGCCGTGTTCAGGGGCACCTGATGCCACGGCTAACCGTTACCTGAGGAACGCATATGGGAGCACCCATTGCTGCGTTACTCAGGCCGAGTTCCTGGGGTGCGGGCACCAGGGGATACACCCACAAGGATCCCCAGGTAAAGCGTGTCCAGGAGCACCTAGTGCCACGATTTACCGAAACCCGAGGAGCGAATATGGGAGCACCCATTGCTTCACTACTCGAGCAGGTCCTTGTCGGTGTGAACGCACCTTGAGGTTTCCACCAGGTCTCCCGAGGTGAGGCGTGTCCAGGAGCACCTAGTGCCACGTCTCACCCGAACCTGCATGCGCAGCAGTCGACGCGCGCACAGCACAGTTTCCTGCCACTATACATTCGTCGCTGTTCCTTGGCGGATACGTCCAGAGCAGCTGTGCACCCTGTGATCGGTAAAATCACAGCGGTGCGACAGTGGTTTCGAGGCCTCGTGGTTTCCTAGTGCCGGCGGTGATGACGCGTATGTGGCGAGAACCGCTCGCTACAAATTTCTCAATTCTTCACATAGTTAGGTTGAAAAATGCAATTTTTATTGTTACATTCTTATCTCAAATGAGAATCTGCCCGCTACTCAGGCACATTCTTATCTCACTTATCGCACTTATCTCTTTTCCTTCAATAATCGAAAACCTGCTTTGTGAAAATTTAAAGAATCACAAAAAAAACTTTATTAATCGAAAATGGATTAAAAATTTAACTAATTTTCGAGCGCGAAGCGCAAGTGTCGTGATGAGAAAGTATTCCTTAAGGCCGATAGTGCATTAAGTAAAATAATTTCTTTTATAATTTTTAATGTAATTCAAATTCAATAATTTTAGTAAGAAAGCACGAACCACGAGGTGCAAGGACCAAAGACATTCGAGTGCGAAGCGCGAGATCCAAATATATCGGAGCGCGAAGCACGACGACCATTAGGTCGTGCGCCCTACTACATATCTGTTTCAAAAATCCTGGCCCCTCTACAAATCATTGAATATCTCAATTTAAAAAAATCGCGTAAAAAAAGGAAATAACAGCTTGTCAATCCTTATTTCATTACGAATAAGTACATCATCATTTGATTGCGATGCGCACATAAGTTTTGATGCAAATTCGCAGTGAAGGTGAAAAAACGTGGTTAAAAGCACCTTTTATACCTTGGTCAACTTTCGACCGTTCTATTTCGTGGAAAAATGCATGAATTGTTTGGCAGAAAATCGAGTAGTTAGCTTGATGTTTTATTTGTGAGTATGTTTTCGAAAAAATCAAAAATATTTATAACTTTGGTTTCGGCAGTAAATAAAAGCGAAGGATGCTAACTCAGCTTCTAATCAAGCTGGAAGGCTCTACTAAGGCTTGAAATTTTTCAAAAAAATCAACAAATGCAATGGTAGGTTTTTTAATAAGTTGAATACATCATTAACACGCTATTGCATATTATTTTTGTCTGTTTTTAGAGTATGGTAATAGTATGGTAATAGTGACTAAAGTTCAACAAAAATAATTTTTCAAACAAATAATTATTGTTTTTAACTATCTTGCCCTATAATAATGCTAGATTGTTGCGATTTTTCTGAAATCTTTTGACTTTTTGTCTACTTTTTACTTAGTAAGATCATAATGTAAGTTAATAAACATAATTGTGTATACAAATTATTATGGTTTATAACTATTATCTCTTAGAGAAATGCTAGAAAAATATTCTCTTCATTGTTTATTTATTATTTGTTCATAACTGAAAATCCGAAGCAAAGTTTAAAATTTAAGAAAACCCCGCAAGTTTCTAGCAATGATCTAAGAGAGGATAGTATTCAACAATAATAAATTGTTTAAACAATTATGTTTGTCAACTTGCTTTATTTATCATCTCACTCTAATTATAAAATTCGGAAAAACCGCGATTTTCTAACTGTATTCTGAGAGAAAATTGCTAAAAGCAATAATAATTTATTAAAACAATGCATGTGAACGTCTAATTATCAGCATTAGAAACACTTTGTTTAAAAAAACCGCAAAAAAAATCATAATTAGCGCCAGCAACTCGCAAACCCCAATTTTTCACTTATAGACTGTTTTTGGGTCCCTATAAAACAAACATATGGGGGTGATATTTGGAAACTAATTATTTATTCGTATTCGGTAGCTAATTGTGAAGAGCAATGTTGAGTTTCAACTCGATTCACCTAATATTGACGAATCTGACTTCGGAAAATGTAATAATCTTAATAGATTGGTTCAGAATCACCCACAGATCTGTATATCATTTTTTTAAACGCATTTAATTATTTTATGGATTTGAACAAATTTGGGCCCCGTTTTCCTGAATGTTCGGATTTCTTTTTAGAAACACATAAAAAACTAAAAGAATATTCACCGAGGGGTTCACAACCCGACTGATGGATTGTACACTGACTTCAATTGATTTCAGTAACTTCATGTGAATTCAAGTGACTTCACGCCAGTGACTTCAGTGAAGCTGTACACCTGACTTCACAAGTTGTTAACCCGTCGATATTCACTAATTTTTGTTTGGACTTCTTGCTTTGTATCATGAAGCTTATGTTTTTATGAAAAACCATATTCTCATACAATTCACGGCTCCTTTTGCCTCCGCAGCTTTTGAATACCAATAATATCCATATTTTCATCAAATATAAGATAAATCCACGTGGACAGAGGAGCCAGGGGAAGAAGGTTCGTCAAAAGTCAACGCTTGTCCACGAGGGGTGGGACGGGGATGAAGATGTAGTAAACAATTGTCCACGTGATATATGGATGGCCCCCTTGAAGTCATTTGAATTCTCCTGAAGTAACTTGAAATTTCTCGGAATATCTGAAGCCATTTGAATTCACATGAAGTCACTTGAAATCATCTGAATTCACTTGAAGTCACTTGAATTCTTTTGAATTCACGTGAAGTCACTTGAAATCACTAAATTCACTTGAATTCTCCTGAAGTCACTTGAAATCTTCTGAAGTAACTTGAAATCTCCTGAAATATCTGAAGTCATTTGAATTCACATGAATTCACGTGAATTTACATGAAGTCACTTGAATTCACTTGAAGTCACTTGAATTCTCCTGAAGTCGCTTGAAATCTCCTGAAGTCAGTGAAATCTTCTGAAGTCAGTGAAATATCCTGAAGTATCTTGAAGTCAGAAGTAGGTGTACACCCAGTCGGTCGAGTTGTCAACCCCTCGTACCACAGTTATAAATATTTTGGAATTTTTCGAAAACGCACTCACAAAAAAAACATGCAGCTAACTACTCGATTTTTTGCCAAACAATTCATGCATTTTTCCACGAAATAGAACAGTCGAAAGTTGACCAAGGTATAAAAGGTGCTTTTAACCACGTTTTTCACCTTCACTGCGAATTTGCATCGAAATTCATGGGCGCATCGAAATTTAATGATATTGTACTTATTCGTAATGAAATTAGGATGGACAAGATGTTTTTCCTTTTTTGAAGCGATTTCTTTTTGATTGAGATATTCAATGATTTTTAGAGGGGCCAGGATTTTTGAAACAGATAGTAGGCGCGCTCAATCTCGCGAGCGAAGCGAGCCATGCGCGAAGAGCGTGATGAGAATGTGCCTGCGAGGCGAGCAAATTTTTGTTAAAAAAGTTATTAAATATTATTTTTAATTAAAAATTCCATTTTTTGTTTGTAAATGTAACTTTTTTGATGAAAAATTTAAATATTTTGATTAGAAGTCAATTTTTGTTTCTTAAAAATTCAACTATTTGTGGTTGAAAATTAATATTTTCTATAAAAATCTATCTGTATCATTTTTCGTTGAGAATTCACTGTTTTTACTTGAAAATTAAATTTTTTTCTTGAAAATGAACAATTTTGTTCAAAATTTATCTCTGCTTGAAAAATCATATTTTTATTAAAAATTTAACTGTATTAACATTAACATAATTAATATGATTTTGCTATTGAAATTTGTACAATAACAAATTCAGTTTTTTTTATTCTAAGAATTTCGATAGGAAAATGTTGAATGAATATAAAAAAAAATTTTGTCCACCACGTGACAGGCTTCGAGGAAAATTTTTATTTCCCCACAGCGTTGTAAGATTCAATAAAAATAACTAAATTTGTTATTGTACAAATTTCTATAGCAAAATTTTGAGAAAAAAGTTTGAAACAAATTTTCAGTCGATTGTTTTTTAGTATTTTGAGTTTAGTGGTCATTTTTATCGAGCCTATACCGTGGTGGGGAAAACAAATTTTGAATTTTTTTTTTCAAAATTTTGACATTGACATTTTTACAATAACAAATGTACTTGTTTTTATTGATGCCCATAACGCTGTGAGGGAAAAATTTTTATCATCATTCCTTTCTTTTAAATTTTGCTATTGAAATTTTCTCAATAACAAATTTAGTTGTTTTTATTGAAGTTGCGAGGGAACAAAATTTTACAGGAAATTTTTTTTTCAAAATTTTTACAATATCAAATTTAATTTTTTTTATTGGAGCCTATAATGCTCTGGGGCAGAACGAATTTTCGAGATAAATTTTTTCCGCACAGCGTTAAAGGTAACATTAAAAACAACTAAATTTGTTATTGTGAAAATGTCGATAGAACAACTTTGAAAACAAATTTTTCGATACCATTTTTTTATTCCGTAGAGCGTTATAGGCTTCCATAAAAAAAATTGTTATTGTAAAAATTTTGAAAACAAATTTTTCGATGAAATTTTTTTCCCTCGCAACTTTAATAAAAACGAGTAAATTTGTTATTGTGAAAATTTCAATAGCGAAATTTAAAAAAAAGAAATTTTTAGAGAATTTTTTCCCCTGCAGCACTTCAATAAAAACAACTCATTTTGTTATTCTAAGAATTTCGATAGGAAAATGTTGAATAAAAAATATTAAAAAATTTGTCCACCACGTGACAGGCTTCGAGGAAAATTTTTATTTCCCCACAGCGTTGTAGGATTCAATAAAAATAACTAAATTTGTTATTGTACAAATTTCTATAGCAAAATTTTGAGAAAAAAGTTTGAAACAAATTTGCAGTTAATTGTTTTTTAGTATTCTGAGTTTAGTGGTTGTTTTTATTGAGCCTGTACCGTGGTGGGGAAAACAAATTTTGAAATTTTTTCTTTCAAAATTTTGACATTGACATTTTTACAATAACAAATTTACTTGTTTTTATTGATGCCCATAACACTAGTGGAAAAATTTTTATCATTCCTTTTTTTAAAATTTTGCTATTGAAATTTTCTCAATAACAAATTAAGTTATTTTCATTGAAGTTGCGAGGGAAAAAAATTTTACCGACAATTTTTTTTTCAAAATTTTTACAATATCAAATTTAATTTTTTTTTATTGAAGCCTATAACGCTCTGGGACAGAACGAATTTTCGAGAGAAATTTTTTTCCGCACAGCGTTAAAGGCAACATTAAAAACAACTAAATTTATTGTTGTAAAAATGTCGATAGAACAACTTTGAAAACAAATTTTTCGATACCATTTTTTTATTCCGTAGAGCGTTATAGGCTTCAATAAAAAAAATTGTTTTTGTACAAATTTTTAAAACGAATTTTTTTCCCTTGCTACTACAATAAAAACAACTTTTGTTATTGTAAAAATTTCAATAGCAAAATTTAAAAAAAGGAAATTTTGAGCATATCCCCCCCCCCCCCCGCGTTTTTTAGGCTTCAATAAAAACAACTAATTTTGTTAGTGTAAGAATTTCTATAGAAAAATGTTGAAAAAAACATCACGTGCGTCCTAAACTACGACCCAAGACAGATTTATGTGTAAAGATCTTCCGCAAAAGTTAACTGAAATTGAAATCTTACGCAAAGCAAATAATAACTCACACGCATGTAGGAGTATAGAAATTTATTTTCTCTTACATGTAATGTCGTGCAAAAGTATCTAAGCATCTATTTTCCAATAGGTTGAACAAGCACCCTAGTTTTAATAATAATAAACTGTAGATTTTCTCTCAATTATTTCTATGTGTTAATATGTGTTAATTTTATTAGAAGTTGTTTGAAAATACGTCAAATGTTAATGTTTCCGGAAAATATCAATAAATTCAGAAATAACCAATTTTTTTATTGTTTTTGGGCTAATTTTGAAGACAATTTTCTGCAAGTCTGTTAGAATACTGTTCTATTAATTTGTTTTAATTCAGTTATGAAAACCTGACTTTATATCAATATTGATCAGTTCTTTAAATTAAGCTTAGGTTTTGATTGCATCGAAGGAAAAATTCTAGAAATATCTTATTAAGTCACTAAAATAATTAAGAAAATTATCTTTAAAACTAGTGCAAAGAGATTAAAAAATATTAGTTGCTCTTTGACTTATTAACATTTTTCGGAAACATTAAAATTTGTAATTTTTTAAATAACTTCTAATAAAATTAATATATCGCTTTCAATTTAAGAACATTAGGCGTGTAATTTTATCAGGTTTCGTTTAGTAATTGGAAGTAAATTTAGAGTTGAATATTTTTACAACTAGATTGCTTTTATAAAGTATTGAAAAAGATAGGTCTAGAAACTTTTGCATAGCATTTAATCAAAGAGAAGTAGGTTATGGTAATTTATATATTTTGAAAATCGTTTTTTTATAGTAAAACTTTTTTCATTAACATAATTCAAAGTTGATGCAAGAACAGAAAAGATGTGTTGATTCGAGACGAATCGATTGACCTATAATATCAATACATTTTATTGAAGAGTATGGAAATTGTGAAATTGCATAATATTTGAAAACACGGTTTTTCATAGTGAATCTTTTTTCAGTAACATAATTCAAAATTGATGAAAGAACGGAAAAAATCTC
Source organism: Andricus quercusramuli (assembly GCA_932178445.1). Lineage (NCBI taxonomy): Eukaryota > Metazoa > Arthropoda > Insecta > Hymenoptera > Cynipidae > Andricus > Andricus quercusramuli. The sequence continues at coordinate 45,753 of CAKNXH010058523.1, read as the reverse complement.
TTGATTCGAGGCAAATCGATTGATCTATAATAATAATAATACACTGTATTGAAGATTAGGGAAGTTCTGCTCATTTATAATATCTGAATCATCAGTTTCAAACAGAAAAACTTTTTTCATCGACATAATTTAAAGTTGGTGCATGAATAGAAATGACTTTTCGATCATAAATTTTCAAATAGAGTAATATTATCACAATTCTTCTGAAGAAATCATAAAGCTGGGAAAGGGATAGGGTGCGACAGAACTTTTCCTTACCCTTTTCCAGCTCAAAAAACTATTATTTCGAACGCCAGATTTGGTTTGTCTGATTTGTCTTTGTATTTAAAACATTTTTTGTATTATTTTGTAATTGTTCATTTTTGGTAAATTTCTATTTTCGAATTAAACAAAATGAAGACTTTGGTTTGTCAAGTATTAAAAAAAATAACTAATGCTTCCTCTATGAGGAAGAAAATAAATTTGCTAACGGGAAGCAAAGTGCTCGTTAAATAAGCACCATATAATTATAAATATAAACAAAGTGGAAACACTCGAGATGGAATTCACAGCTAGGTTAGTTTAGTAGTTGTTTTTATTGGAGCCTGTAACGTGGTGGAGAAATAAATTTTGAACATTTTTTTTCAAAATGTTGCTATTGGCATTTGTACAATAACAAATTTAGTTGTTTTTATTGATGCCTATAACGCTTTCGGAAAAAAGTTTGTCTTCAAAATTTGCTTATCGAAATTTTTACAGTAACAAAAAATGTTTCTACCTAAGTATATTATGATAATAAATCTTAAAACCTCGCTGAAACACGAATTTTTCTTGAAAATTATCAAATCATTTGTGAAAAAAATGTATAGACCGACGGAAAAGTGTTGTTGAGGTTTTTCCAACTTTTAAAATAGTTATTTGTGATACAAGTGCGTAAAATAGGTGATTGTGTGCGATTTTTTGCAACGCCTGTCCGAAAGAGTTGTCAGGGGGTGGTAACGAAAAATACCAATTTTATATTGCATAGAGTGGAGTAAAGAAATGACAAAAAAAAATGTTTTTCAATGTTTGAAAAAAAATTGAAAAAAAAAAATGTTCTGAAAAATAATTTGTGTAAAAAAATGTTTGAAAAAAAAAATTGTGAAAAAAAAAATTTTGTGAAAAAACATTTTCGAAAAAAAAATTTTGTGACAACAAATTTTGAAAAAAAAAAAATTTGTCGAAAAAAATTTGTTGGAAAAAAATTATTGAAATAAAATGTTGGTGTTTATGCTTTGTTGGGGGGGCGCCCCCCCAAGAAAATACCAACACCAGTGTTTAAAGTTACCTATGCCAGTTTCTAAAGTACCTCATCTCGAATGTGCGCATGCGCAGCTTTTTCACCAGTTTCTAAAGTAAGCCATCTTCAAACTGCGCATGCTTGAACATTTTTTCACGCACAGTCTGCTCAAATAAGGTACTTTAGGCACCATCTACATGTATGCAAACGTCAACTTTTGAGGTGGGTGTTGCAAAAAATAATTTTAAATTTGAAAAAATTTTAAACAACTTCTAGATTTCTCAAGATTTGGATACAAAACTTTGAAGCTTCTAAAGTATGTTTTAACTATTTGAAATGAAAATAATTAAACTTCTAACTTGCGAAGTCTTCGGTTAAAAGAATTTTAATTTTTCAATTTTCAATATTTCATTGTTTCTACCTTGAAACCCGGGAAATGACCGCAATTTTTGCTTCCATTGAAATGGCCACCCTGTTATATGTACGTACATACTCATAACAAGGTACTTTGATGAAGTTTGATTTTCGAACACAAACATTTCCACGTTCATTATAATATTAGAAGACCGAAATTATTTTATTTATTTTATTTATTTTATTTATTTTATTTATTTTATTTATTTTATTTATTTTATTTATTTTATTTATTTTATTTATTTTATTTATTTTATTTATTTTATTTATTTTATTTATTTTAATTATTTTTATTAAAAATGATGAAGTTTTTCTCTTTTAGACTATACCGTCTATCACATATACAATACATATATCAGTAACAAAAATAATTACAATAAATTGACAGAGAAATTTTTTTCTAAAACTATCGTGATATTTCCAGCATTTCTACAATCATTCTAATAAATTTTGCACAGCTAACAAGGGGAAGGCCTCAAGTATGAAACTCAAATCGAGTTCGCATGACGATAATTCGAAAGATTTTCGAATTTCATTCGACACGTGTCACGGCTTTTTTGTAAGTGCAGCCTAGTTTTTTAAATATTGATGTTTTAAAATTGCGGCTACCTTCACTGATATATTAGTATCAGTCAGGCGGGAAATTTTCCAGCCAGCGGCGCTGGCCCTGCGGTAGTGTGCCTGCTTGTGACTCGCTGCTGTCGGGGTTCGAATCTTTTGGCTTGATTTTTTTTTATAATACCAAAAATTTAAATTATTATCAGTCACAATTCTAATATATAATATTTCGGAAGGTTGAAAAAATTGGACACTTTCTAATTATAATATCATATAATATATTAAATAATTTAAATCTATAAATCTATATTTAAAAATATGATTGAATATGCGTGTTAAGCTTCGAAATTATTGTCTAAAAAAATGATTTTTTGAACATCAATCAAGTTTGTTTTCCGATTACTTTGACGCGTAAAAACTGCAACTGTCATAGAGTCGCATTCGTAAAATGCACCCGCAGCGAGAGAAGGTTATGCTTTAAATGCTTATATGTCGATTATCACCCCAAATTATGTACTTCTTCTTTATTTGTTTATACTCTCTCCCTTCAACGGGTTTGAGAGTCTTTACATAACCATTACATGTATTCCTACAAACAAGCCTTATACTATCTTATCAACTATTTTTTACATATTGCCTTACATTGCTATTCTTATTTCTAAACGCTTGCGAATTTGCCCTGAGCTTCCGTTTCCTCTTACCATTATCTATCTCATAATTTGACTCTAATCCGCAACTCTACTTCGTAATTCTCCTTCTTTAGGAGTCATTTTTTGGCCTTTTCCGACCCTGTGGAACAAGCTCTCTCTCTCTCTCTCTCAGCTCTTCCAGCTTCTTCATCCATTCCTCTCCCTGACCATTTTCATTCAGAATCCATTTCGTTTTCTCTTCTATGCTCTCCCCTCCCCCTTCGTCACCAGTACACCTCTCTAAAACATGCACCCACGTTTCCTGCTCACACTTACATAGTCTGCAAACATTCTCTTCATCATTCATCCAGTACCTACATGCTCTAACACCCTCTCTCATTCTGAATCTTATCACTCTATTCCATTTGCTCTCCTTTTTAATCTTTTGAAGGTACTCTGGTTCTTCCTGCCTCTTCACCATTTTATACCAGCTGTTGTACCTTGAATCAACGATTTTTTCCCATCTTTCCTTTTCTTGTCTTGCCTAAATATCTTCCTCTATTTCCTCCCACTCTCTACCCCTAACTTGCATACCCCACTCAAACCTCATTACATGCCTCTCTTCCTCCCATTTTGAACGCCCCACGTTGCCCCTCCTCTCTTTATCCATAACCTCCCGGGCACACGCTTGTGCAATTTTGCTTCCTTCTCCCCTTCTTAGTTTCTCTTCGAAGTTCCATGCTCTTTTCGCTTGCCTCACCCGCATTTTTTCTCGACCTATTTGTTCCCTCAGCATATAACCTGGGCAGCTCCAACTCACTCTCATAACCCATCTCAAAAATCTCTCCTGCAAACTTTCCACTCTCTTATGCTTTTTCCATCCCCAAATTTCCACTCCATAGCTTAACACTGACCACATTAAGACATCAGACATTCATACTCCCATCTTCCAGTCGTCCTTAAACCTTCTTTTTCCTATACCACATACTTGCCCCATTACTTTAGTCGCACCTCCTAATCTCTTTTTAACCTGAAACTCGCTTCCTCCTCTCGTTTCGAACCAAAATCCTAGGTAGCAAAACTCATCCACCAACTCTACCACCACACTATTTATCTTCCATTCATACTCTAATCTTTCCCTTTTATTTCTGAAACACATCATCTTAGTCTTGTTCATATTCACCGTTAAACCCTTTTCTCTCACATATTCTTCGAACACTCTCATCAACAGATTCATACCTCTTTCATCATCCGCGGCTAGCACTACATCATCTGCATATGCTAGTGTGTACACTTTGCCTGTTCCTAGCGTTGTTCCCCCTTTTCCTTTCCTCTCCAACTTCTTCTGCAAATCTGCCAGAAGAATACTAAACAGAAGTGGGCTCAACGGACACCCTTGCCTGAGCCCTCTTCCTGTCCAGGATTCCTCTCCTTTCTTGTCTCCTATCTTCACCCTTATATTAGTTTCCACGAATATCTCTTTTATCCTCTCTATTAATCCTTCGTCTACTCCCCTCTCATTCATGGATGCCCATAACACCCTCCTTTTAACTGAGTCAAATGCTGCCTTAAAATCGACGAACAGTGCAACTAGTTTCCCTTTCTTTCGCCCTAGGTTCCTATTGACTATATACTTGAGCACGTAGATGTTATCTATGGTTTTCATCCCTTTTCTAAGACCCATTTGATTGTGTGGTATACTTCCTTTTTCTCCCATCTGTATTTCTAACCTCCTTCTCAGCACTTCCACATAAATTTTATATCCCACCGACATGAGTGTGATCCCTCTATATTCCTCTACCCTTTTTCCCTCTCCATTCTTAATCAGCGGTACTACCAGCCCTGTCTTCCATTCCTCCGTCCACCCTTCTCCTTTCCATACCTTATTGCAAATCTTCCACATCTCTTCTCTCACTCCTATTCCCCCATATTTCAGTGCTTCATTTTCCAACCCATCCTCCCCTGATGCCTCATTTCTTTTCAACCGAACAATTGCCTTATTTACCTCTTCCCTACTAATCTCGTTTTCGCTGTCCTCGTCTCGCTCTACCTATTTTCTTCCTTCTCCCTTTAACCTATTTTTCACACCTCCTAATAGCCCCTTGAAGTGCTTCGTCCCCTCTTTCATTCCAATTTCTTCATTTATGCCCTTCCTTCCTCCTCTTTCCCTGTTTATCACTTCCCATTCCCTCCCTTCCTTTACTGCTTTCTCTACCTCTTCCATGTACCTTTCTCTTTCCTTCTGTCTTTTCTCCTTTATCATTCTTTCGTGCTCGCTCTTTCTCCTGTTGAGTTCTCCTTTTGTCATTTCTCCTTTCCTCCATTTTCTTACACTTTCCTTCATCCTCTCTTTACTTTCGCTGCATTCATCGTCCCACCAACCTCTCCTAAACCCCTCTTCTTCTCGTGGCCTCACCTCTTCCCTTACTTTATCAATCATTCCTCTGAGATTTTCTAGCAGCTTGTCTACGCCTTCCTCTTCCAAACCTCCTATTTCCTCATTTTCTATTTTTTCTTTGAATTCTCCTAATTTTTCCTCCCCCCAAAAGCCCATTTTCAATTTATTTTCCCTCTTTCCTTCCCTCTTTCCCCTACCCCGCTTTGGGCTACCACCTCTCATTGTCGCAATCACCGGAAAGTGTTCTGAGCCTATCACGTCGCCAACTTCCATTTCAACCATCAACTTCCTTATTCTATCTTCTGCCAGAATGTAATCTATGACGGTGTCCCCTAAACCCGCATCCGTATATTCCCCTTCTTCATCCCCCTTTGTATTGCCGTTACAAATGAACCATCCCAACTCTACCGAAAAGTCCAGAATCCTCCTACCCTCCCGGTCCGTTTCTTTTTGCTTCGGATTCCTTATGAACATCCCCTTTTCTCTATCCCATACCTCTCCTCCTTGTTCCCCGGTCCATGCATTCAAGTCCCCCCCAATTATGACCAACCTGTCACCTTTTCCTTCTGTCCATTTCCTTATTGTTCCCCACCCTCCCTCTTCTCCTCTTCTTCTGTACACGCATACTACATCCATCATAACTTTTCCTAATTTTATTCTCCTAACCATTGTTCCGTCCTTTTCTTCTCTATACTCTCCCTTTTCTTCCTCTACCACTAGTTCCTTTCTTACCCCTGACACCATGCCACCCATTCCTCTCCCTTTTACATGCTCCTTTCTCGCTGCTTGCATCTTCCACTCATATGCTTTCGGTAATATTCTTTTCATGCCTTTCCATTCTTTCTCATCTACCCACGTCTCGCTCATCATTATCACATCCCACTTCTGCAAATCTCCCCTAAATCCTTTGCCCTTGCTTTTTAGTCCTGAAACATTCCAGAACGCTACTTTCACGTCGCCCTTCTTGCATTTCTCACCTTTCTTACTTGCATTCAAGCCCTTTTGTCGTTTTGAAACCCCCCCGTGATACTTGCATTCCCATTTTCCTCTCTTTTGTCTCCTTTATTCACTACCGATTTCCTACCCTCCCTCAGATCTTCTGCTTTATTGTCCCAAATCCATATATCCCCGTTTACCCATATCCTATCTCTCCCGATCCTTACCCTATTACCTTTACTCCTCTCGGTCCATGCCTTTCGCTCGATTATCCACTTTCTTCTCCTTTTCCGCCACGTCAGATCATCTTCGATCTTTCTTTTCTTCCTTACAATAACTTCTTCTTCTCCATTACTTCATACTTTTCCTCCTCACTTCCTAATTCCACTAAAAAGACACATTCTTTCCCCTCTTCCTTCCCTCCTAGTCTTTCTATCCCTTCTACTCTGACTTGCACGCCGATGTCTCTCATCAGCTTCCCAATCTCTTCCTCTTCCTTTTCCCTGTCCGCTTTTAAACCCTTTACTATTATATTCTTTTTCCTCTTTGCTCTCTCTTCCCCTTCCATTCTTCTTTCAATCTCCATCAGTCTCAAGCGCCAAGTTTCATTCTGCTCATGCATTACCCCCTCACACTCTCTCACTTCTTTCAAGCTCCCTTTCTCTTCCACTTTATGCTCATTCCTTAGTTCTAGCTTGCTCACTCTTTCTTCTAAGAATTTCATATCCCTTTGTCTATCCTCCTCATTCTCTCTCTGTCTATTTTCTATGCTTTCTAATTTGTTCCATACCTTCTCTTTCTCTCCTTTCCATGATGCATCCCATTCTTCCCACTTTTGTCTCACTTTTCTTACTTCGTCTTTTACCTCCTCCCCTTGCCGCTGCATATCATTCAGTCTTTTGCATGTATCTTCCAATCTTCCGCAAGTCTCCTCTCTCAATCCCTTTAGAAGAGCTTCTAATTTTCCCAGCATATTCCCTTCACCCCTATCTCTATCCGGTGTTCTTTTTTTCATCTTAACTTTTTTTATTTCATTGCCCTTTTCCGCGTCTTCGCCCACCCTTTCTCTTTTCCTTCTGTCGTCTCCCGCTTTCTCCCCTTCGCTATTCACGCTTTCGCTGCTAATCGCTTTTGCCGACTGTTGCAACCTATGTAACAGCTCTCTCGACCCCGAACTCCTTGATCTGAGTCTTTCTAAATTAGTGGGCCTCCCGCGAGTCCCGCGCCTATGACTCCTTCCTCGACTCGACTCTGCCATTGCCACAGGGTTCAAAGGCGTAGCAAACGTTTCACCTGCGCTCCCCTCACTGCTTGCCTCGTCAGCGACGCTATCCTCTCTCTCTTGGCTATCACTCTCTCTTTCTGTTTCACACTCCTCACCAAATTCGCTCTGTTTCCCTCTGGAAACGTGCTGTGGACTCCGCGTAACAGGCATGCTGCTATTACGTATTATCCGACCGTTAACCTCAACTCCCCCACTCCTGTCTTCTCCCTTCCCTTTTTGCAATGTGTGGCCACCTCTACTCCTTCTCCCTTGACACCCTTCAAACTCCTACCCTCTCCCAAAGAACCCAGTATCTCCCCGAAGTGAACCTTACCTCAAAATCAACTCTCTTCAATTTTTATCTTTTTTGCATAAATTCGCACTTTCTACCGCTCCCTTCAATCGCACTTGCGCCTTCACCCCAATCCCCTTACTCACCACACCCTCACCGTACTCACTAAACTTTTCACTTCTCCCCTGCCAAAAAATGATCGCCCTTGAAAAACACCGTGTAACCTCTATCGGTACTAGAAACGGAAGCACCCAAATTATGTACTTCATAATTATAAAGATAAAAAAGAGTATTATTTAATATATTATATGATATTATAATTAGAAAGTGTCTAATTTTTTCAACCTTCCGAAGTATTATATATTAAAATTCTGACTGATAATAATTCAAATTTTTGGTATTATTAAAAAAAATACATAAAAATCTAGCCAAAAGATTCGAAACACGACAGCAGCGAGTCGCAAGCAGGCACGCTGCCGCAGGGCCAGCGCCACTGGCTGAAAAATTTTCCGCGTGACTGATACTAGTGCCGTGACACGTGTCGAATGAAATTCGATAATCTTTCGAATTATCGTCATGCGATCTCGAATTGCGTTTGATACTTGAGGCCTTCCCCTTGTAAGTGTGTCAATTGAAGATAAAACACCTTTCTAAAATATTACTTAGTCAGCACACATCGACGATTGAGTAAAATATTTTGTTTTAATTCCTGTAAATCGAGGTCACTCATTAAGAAAATGATTAAGATCAACACCATCGGCAAAGCAAAACAGACATAAATCAGAACTAAAAATGGTATGCCTTTTACCAAACAAAAATATGTGGTCTGAGTGATTATTTGCGAGTCTCAGCTGAGATAAACCCCTTTTAAAATTCAAGTCCATTCTACAAGTGAGATAGGGCTGAGTTCCCTGATTTAAGGAAATATAAGGCCAGACCTGCAGGCTCCTGGAACGGGTCCTAGCTTCCAAATCCCATCTAAGCGAGGCTCTCATGTAACCACCCAAAACTACGCTCGCACCAGAAGCCAGGCCTTCTAGAGAAGCCCCGCTCCATAAGTGCAACATGTTACATGCCTCAAAATAATGTCTGAGTTGCGAATACCAGTTTGAATAATTATTTCTGGGCTTATACTTTGTCAGACCAATCATTCTCTCTAAGCACTGTCTTGGATACCGTGAAGAGTCCATACAAGAAATTTTTTCAATCCAAGACAGAGTCCTAGCGAGGACAGCACAGGGCAATGATGGTCTACCCACTTCTAATCTCACGGCGTAGTTCGGAGTGTTGGTTGATAAATGAAGCAGTCTCTTAAAAAAACTCAGCTGAACCCTCTCTAGAGCCTCAAGGGAGGCCTGACCCCATACTTGGACCCCGTATAATAGTGAGCTATTAACCAAGGTTTCAAACAATTTAATGTAGGCTGACCAAGAGTCTATTCTAAAACTGTTTATAATCTTCAAAGAAGCACCCGCAGCCGCATTTGCTGAACTAACAAATTTTCTCGTGGCATCAACATACTTACAAGAGTAACTATGAATTACACCAAGATAATTATAATTGTCTGTTATCTCAATTCTATCATCTCCAAGCTTAAAAGAAATGAACTTTTTTACACAATCCCTGGCGCTGTTACGAAAAATAACATTCTTGGTTTTACTTGCGTTCACAAGCAGACCATTCTGTATACAGTACAGTTGCAGGGGCTCCAGTTTCCTATTTAATTCCATAGGTGTACCTGAGAGAAGGGCCAGGTCATCTGCCATGTCTAGCAAACTATTTACAGAAAGACCTCTACAACCCTGATTTACTAAAAAAGTTTCGAAGTCACTAGTGAATAAAAAAAAATAATAGAGGACTTGGTACATCTCCCTGTAAAACACCCTGAGACATCTTAACATATTCAGTTGTACCATTATTTGTTCTTATACAAGTATACGCATTTTCGTAAAAATTTCTAAGAATATTTAGAATTTTCGAGCTCACACCAAGAGTATGCAGCTTGTTCCATAACAGATCACGCGGAACTAAGGGGAATGCGCTTTTAAGATCTACAAATGCAGCGTAAACTGCACTTCGAGGGTGTCTCAAGTGTATCTGAATTATCGACTGCAGGGTAAAAAGATTATCCAGGCAGCCCCGACCCTTTCTAAAACCAGATTGAAATTCGGGAATCGCCTTACGTTCTTCGCTCCAAGTATTAAATCTATTAGCTAAAACTCGTGTGAAAATTTTGGCAATACAATTCACCAATGTTATCGGTCTATAGTTATCGGGAATGATGGCATCGCCCTTTTTAAGTAGCATCGTCGTAGGCATGCACCCCCACGCATTTGGCACTTTTTCAGTCTCCATAATTTTGTTAAATATTTGTTCCGAATAGAGTAACCAGTTCTCAGGCAGTCTTTTGAAATAACTGTAACTAATTAGGTCAGACCCCGCTGCTTTAGCATCTTTACATCTTTTAAGACTTTCCTTCAACTCTAAAAATGTTATAGAGCCGTCCAGCACGGGGTGAGAAATACAGACTTCAAGGGGGCGACTAATTATTTTAATTGGAAATAGATCTCTCAGCCATTTGTACTACGTGTCTAGACTGATAACATTAGGTGCACCGAATTTCTTACGCCTCTTATTAATAATAGACCAAAAGGTAGATGAGCTATGGCGAGAAGCTATTTCATCTACAATATTATTTTCATAGTCAATTCTCTTATTCTGTAAAAGTTTCAAATATCTTTTCTTAGCATCAAAATTCGCCACACGACTCATCTCGCTGTTGTCATTTCTCTGAAAGGCATGAAACGCTACGACCATGCTACTTCTAACTACGTGACAATCCTTGTCAAACCACGGCTTGTCAGCGGATCTAATCCCCACCCTACCAAACACTTTATGAGTCATGCCTAATTCCTTTGAATATCAACTTTACATCTTTAGAGTTATTACCTTGGCTTTCTTTGTAATACTCGGAGCGGTGAACAAAATTTGAAATTAAAGAGACAGGCAAGTGATCAGACATGGTCAAAACAGGCAACACATTAAAATTATCAAAAAATTCGAGCTCGTCTATCGAAGCCCATACAAGATCAATTACGCTCGAACCTAAACGACTTTTAAAAGTGAAATTCTCAGGTGAATCTGCTCGGGATCTACCATTCAAAAGACAAACCCCTTTGTTGCTCATATATGAAGCCAATCGCTTACCCCTATTATTAATAACAGGGTCATTCGAAGTCCTAACAGCATGAAAGTTGTCGCAGTTAAAAAAAATATTTTCGTCTAATTCATTAAGCGTACCTAATCTGCAATCAAAATCACCGCCTATAATTATAGGCAGCTTTGAATACGTATCATGTATTGAGGAGAACAGAACATCGAGATCCTCTAAACAAGTATTAACATTCGAGAGAGGTGAGATATAAACAACCCCCAATAAAAATTCTGTCGATTTACGTCGAATCTTAAGAATAATAATATTATGAGAAGAGTGAATTAAATGTGCAGAATATACCCGAGTGTTCAAAGCCACCAAAATACCGCCTTTTGCTTTGCCTTTGGTTGCATCTCTCCAAGCTGGCGAATGGAACATCTGCATATCCCTGGAGAAACATGTACTATGCAAACTCGGTGATTCCAACCTAGTCTCATATACGCACAAGATATCAGAATACTTGAATGTATTTTCAATACACTTCAGGTTAGAGAAACCATGCATGTTCCAAAAAATGATCTTAGGAAATAACTCAGAATTCACTTCACCTTGGGAATTAAAGGCAGGGACTTCAAGCTATGCTGCCGAATCATTCTCCCGCGGTATCTGAGAATGAGGAGGGGGGTCAATTTTATTCCCCGTCGGGAAGGACTTCATACTTTTATTATTCTTGTCCTCAGTCAGAAGATCTCGAGTTGATGTTCGGCCTCTCTTCTTTATTTTTCTCCCATCTTCTAGCTGTTCTACAACATCACTGGAGTCGTCCTGAACCTTGCGCTTTTTACTACCTTCAATTAAGTACTTCACCTCATCTGCTGCGATTTCTTTATCACCAACATGGAGCTTGTTTCTTCTAATATTGGCATGGATTCCGGCCGCTTTCAAGCGCTCTTCCTGGATACGAAGTTCTTTTCTCTGATCCCTTTCCTGCTTGGAAAGATCATTTGCAATGACGAGGTTAAGCGTTTTAAATTTCGAAAGTTTAGTAAAAATGAGTTTCACCCATCTTACTGCAATAAACCTCACAAGAACCGGGCGGTTACCTTTAGTTTTTCCTATTCTGAATACATCCGCGATTGCCACCTCAGGTAAATCCAAATTAACACTCTGGAAATTAACACTCCAACGGAGCTGCCTTGATCTGCGCTTGCTTGGATTATAGTGATATTAATTGGCTACAGTGCGCGTCTGCATTTAAATTTTAATTACGTATGCAAACTAGAGCCAATGAGTGCCATTCAGTCGAAGCATGCGCATGTCTTTCGGGATCACTGTTGGAAATAGTAATCGAATCGAATCGTAGATCGAGTTCGATATACGCCAACGTGTTTCTTTCTTCGTATTTAGTAACATGATCCGCGTGTTCGCATACAGTATGAATGAATGATAAAAGAAATAAAGTTGGTGAGTGATGAACCATAACCTCAACTGTTGTGGTAGTCTATTTTTGAACTTTTCACGCAAACCAAAAATTGTCAAATTAATAATTTTGACGCTCTATAACTGCGATTTCTATAATAATTTGATTATATTTATAATATTAAATATCATTTGTGAAACTCGTGTGCGTTTCAGTTCTACTTTACCAATAGGATTAAAATCTCGATTTCCTTATAGTGGCAAATTCGAATAATTTTTCTTTCATTTTGAATAGAAGAATGTCAGAGGTCTGTGTATGTCTGCAGATCAAACATTTTATAATTTGAAAAGATGTTCAAATTAAGCATTTTTACGCTCTTAAGGGACACTCCTTAAAAAAATCACCGATACTTTAAGGAATTGATTTTGATCATTTGAAGGGATTTCACAGAAGTTTAAAGACTACAGGATATTTTTTTTTTGTAATCCAAGGAACTTTCAAGAATTTTAAACATTTGCAAGAAATTTCAAAAGAATTCGAAGAATTTGAAATATTTTGAGACATTATGAAAGATTTAAAGGAGATTTAAAATTGGTATATATTGTAGGAAAATATTTCAAAAAATTTCAGAAGATACAAAGGAATTTGTTATTTATTGTAATGATTTAAAGGAACTTTGAAGGACTGGGCATATTTTAGGGCATTTGAAAAGAATCCAAGGCATTTGAAATGCCAAAAAAATTTAAAGGATTTGAAATATTTTAGGATATTTCAACAGATTTCAAGGAATTTCCAACTGATTTCAGTAATTTAATTGACTAAAAAGGATTTAAAATTTTAATTAAATTTACTTTTAATTTTGGAGATTTTTGCTTTTCAAAAATTAACATGACTTGAATCATCCTTGATCAGTAAATTCAGCATTGAGAGTTTGAATTTCTTTAAATTGTGTTCGAATTGTCTATTGCAAGAATTACTGTGAAAAACAAAATCTCCAAATTTTTTATCCAAGAAAAATATTTTTTTAGGGCAAACATCATTTCTTCGACATTCAATCAAACACCTTTTTTGAAGGATACTGTCTCTTAATTTTTGGTTGATATCACTCTATAATTTAACCTTTCTGAAGGTTCCAGGACCATATGTAACTTTGATCTGATTGAAAAACATAATATTTGAATAATAATAAAAATTTCAATTTAGCTGATTTGGATTGGAGGTCATTTCTACCCCATTTTTCTTTTTTTTTAATATTAGAGAAGTTGTAGGCTCCAGAAGCTTCGATCATGATTCCTTAAAGAAACCAATCACAAAGCTACTGGAACGTGTACGTCGTCTGCTTCTTCTCCTTCTGTTCGAGAAGGTGAGCAAGAGCGGGAAATTTACGCGTGATAACAATCGGGCAACGGGCTACCAATCTTTGTAGAATTTAAGAGGAACAGTGTTGATGGACCAGATGGAGTGATCCCAGGAGAACAGCCTTTTGCATCCGGTCCGCGATGAAATGAGCCTGACGCTGGCAAGCCGGAATCTTGTTGAGTTGGCTGTTGAATGAAGCTCTCATACCTCCAAGACAGCCGATTATGAGAATTATAAGATGGACTTTGTAGCTTCGGTACATCCTACTCAGCTCGAAAAGAAGTGCTTGATATTTCGCCCGTTTTTCTCCCTCCTTTGCCGTGATATTTCCATCGGCTGGTGCCGAGAATTCAATCACGTAAATGATCTTGTTCTTCAGATCTTGGAGGACAGTGTCAGGCTTCGTAGCACTGATACGTTGAGTGGTGGAGAATGAGAAATTCCAGTAGGTCTTACACTGATCATTCTCCACAACTGACTCGAGTTCCCCCTGGGCGTATGGCAAGACGGGCAATAGATCAACAGCATAGAAATGCCTAAGATGGTAATATAACACATTTAGAGCTGCACTGTGTCTCTTTATGTACGCGTAGCGTGCATATTTAGAGCATCCACTGAGAACATGTCCAAGTGTTTCTGGCTCTTGTTTGCTTGAAGGGCAGTTGGTATCGCGTACAGGTACATTCATTATGCGCTCGTGGTAAACTAAGGTGTCTATGACGCCGTCTTAACAGGCAAGAAGAAATCCCTAGGTCCTCGATCTCAATCCAGCAGACTTGAGAAACATGTTGGGCGGACCCTTCGAGAGCTCTTCTCTACGTATGATGCCGTAGAAATTACCATGAAGGGGTTTCTCAGCATGTTCTCTTAGTAGGAAATGTTCTGCTCCATGTATAGGACTTTTGAGCACCAGAGGTGTTAGTGATGCTAGGCCATGTGTAATGTGGTTGGAATTAAATGGGAGGTCAAGCTCCTCTGCGGCCCTATCTGCTGAATGGTATAGAAACACCGCAGCATTGGCGACTTCATGTTGATGTACGAGTCGCATAAGGGAATTCGTGCTTTTTAGAACTGAGCAGGCTGTAGCCAGAACCGTTCCTCGATGAAGACACTCTAAGCTTAGCAATCCTCTACCCCCTTTATCGCGAGGGAGATATATTCGAGTTACAGAAGATCTAGGATGAAGACTTCGTTGTATTGTCATCATCTTGCGTGTGCTTCGATCAAGTTGTTTTAACTCATCGACGTTCCATTTTACTGCACCAAACGTGTAGAGCAGTATAGGAACGGCCAGCATATTGATCGCCTGGATCTCATTCTTTCCAGATAATTCGGGAGCCCGAATTTTTCTGAGAATTTGGCGATACCTTTTTCCAAGGGCCGTTTTCAAGTTATGCACATCTTGAGTTTCCGCTTGCGGTATTCCAAGATATGTATATGTTTCTCCATTACCGAAATGTTGAATGGTATTTCCGCCTATGAGTTGAACATCCTGATCGCCACTGGATGATGTAGTTTCTAGTCTTCCTTGGTGTAGGTGGGCGCAGGCACACTTGTCCAGTCCGAAGCTCATACCAATCGCTTTAGAATACCTATTTATTGCATCAATAAGGATGTTAAGGTTATTTTTTGAGGAAGCAAAGAGTTCAAGGTCGTGTACGTATAAAAGGTGGTTGACCTTATATTCTCTTCTGTTCGGCAGGTCACTTAGGTTTCCAGAGCTTTTGCCTCGGAGCACAATAGATAGAGGCAAGAGGGAGATGAAGAAAAGTATCGGACTTAGAGAGTCTCCTCGAAAGACCCCCCTCTTATATGTCACAAAGCTTGTAGTCACTTGTTTTTTGTCAGATGTTATAACAAATCTTGTCCGCCATAAAAGCATAAGCTCTTTTATGCATCTCACTATTTTTGGATGCACCTCCATGAACTCAAGGAGCTTAATAAGTGGCTCATGGTTCGTGTTATCGAATGCCTTACGGTAATCAATCCAAGCCATGGACAGATTGCGTCGATACCTGATCGAGTCCTGGGTAATACACCTGTCTATTAACAGGTTCTCCCTGCAACCTGCCAGCCCTCTCTTGCATCCACGTTGTTCGACTATTGCACTCCATACCGGCTCGATAGATGTCAATATCCTCTCTTTGAGGATGCCAGTGAATAGCTTGTAGCTGGTGTTTAAACAAGCTATGGGCCTGTAGTTCTTTGGACTTGAAAAATCTCCGATCTTAGTGATCAATACCGTGCGTCATTCCACTAGCCCCTGCGGGACAGGTTGTTCTCCGTTTAAGAAAGTAGTAAATATACGAGCTAGATGTTGGTGCATAGAAGTAAACTTCTTCCACCAAAAGTTGTTGATTTTATCTGGCCCTGGCGCTGAAAAGTTCTTAGTTCTAGCGATAAATTTCTTCACATCTTCAGCAGTAATTAGTGGACACTCTTCCTCCGGACCTTGTAACCTTTGCCTTTGGCAAAAGTTACGAAAGAGTGATATATCAGAAGCGTCTTCGTTTAGCTGATAAGTATCTCCATATACTTGCTCCCAGAAGAGTTGAATCTCTTCTCGACTAGGCGGATTTTTAACTACACGTGACGCTTTATTGAACAGACGGGAAAGATTAGTAGAAAAGGTGGAATTTTCCTGAATCCACTTAGCTCGCCGTTCAAGGCGCTGTTTCGCTGTTGAAAGAGATCTTACTTTTGGCGTCCAGTACTGATTGATGGTCAACAGTTTACACTTGTTCAGCGTGTGATTTGCTTTCCTCAAATTTCGAGCAAGTGCTCTAACGTTTGGAGTGAACTTTTTATTTGATTTCATGTAGTTAATCACGCACCGAACATTTGATGCATGCCGTCTCGCCGTTTCAATTTTGAACTGAAGCTGTACAATACGCTCGCGTGTCTTACTCAGACGTACCGAAGTATCGTTACTTCTATCGTCGCTAAGCAGGGAGACCGCCTTCTCGTAAACTACACAGTTCAGATTCCAGAGATTAACATCTTCGGGGAGCAAATCGCGGAGAGCAGTATTAGCTTCAGCTAATTTGCCCATCCTGAGGAAGATTTTTTATGGATAGCTCTCCTACTTCTCATGTTGGCATTATCGGCTATCTTCAAAGGTGGTCTTTCTGGGACGGGTGGAATGTTCGCTGGAGACTCTTGCTCCTCTTCCTGTTGATAAAGAGCTTCATATCCGTTTTTTCGTAAGAAGGATACCTGATCTCTTAAATACTGAGGCGTTTTATGAGCATATTCCGGGTGCATATCGATGTTCTCGCGTTCATCCGGGGTCATCACCTTGTCGTCGCCTCGGTTCGTTCCTATTGCCACTCCCAACTGAACCATGGCCTCCATCCGAGAGAGACCTATTGTGGGTGGCACTGCGCGATACTTGTGTCGTAAAATTATTATTATTTATTTATTTTTTCAAAATATTATGTTTTTTAATCAGATCAAAGTTACATATGGTCCTGAAATCTTCAGAAAGGTTAAATTATGGTGTGATGTCAACCAAAAATTAAGAAACAGTATCCTTCAAAAAAGGTTTTTGTTTGAATGTCGAAGAAATGATGTTTTACCTAAAAAAATATTTTTCTTGGATAACAAATTTAGAGATTTTGTTTTTCACAGTAATTCTTGCAATAGATAATTCAAACATAATATAGAGAAATTCAAACTCTCAATGCTGAATTTACTGATCAACGATGTTTCAAGTCATGTTAATTTTTTAAAAGTAAAAATCTCCAAAATTAAAAGTGAATTAGAATTATGTTCACCACAAGATAAAATCATTCATCTTCTAAAACATCAGATTTTTCTTAATCAAAGATTTTTAAACAATGATAAAAAGCATGAGAACAAACTTTCTATTTTGATTGATCAACAAACTAATATTCAAGAGCAAAATTTGAATTTACACAAAATTTTTGAAGAAGAAGATAAGTATCCTTGGTTAGTAAATTTAGCAAATATTCAAATTCCTGATTCAGTTACAGATATTCTCAGATTAGGTAAAGGTTTTAGTAACCAAGTGATAAAAATTAAATCGAAACAAATAATGTAAATAGTCAAAGATGTTGAATAAAGTATACACAAAGTTCCAATATTGGATCAACAGGATTTCCGAAATAAGGTTTTACATTTGTTAGAGAGTTTTGTTGATAAGAATCGTTTGCACATTAGTAGTATTGATCGTAAAATTTCTGAAAGTTTCAAGGCAACAACAGATTTCCTCAAGAACAATCCTGATATAATTTGCATGAATGCTGATAAAGGTAATATTACGGTTTGTATAAAGAAATCAGATTATATTAGGGATATGGAGGATATACTTTCCAATCGTGATAACTTTGAATTATTGAGTGAAAATCCATTAAAACAATTGAGAAAAGACACTTTCAAAATGCTGGACAATTGGAGAAAGAAAGAACTTTTGGGACTCAATTACAACTTCTAAATACAATTTTAAAAATAGCTGGGAATTCCAAAAAAATATTCTTCAAAAAACTGTCCCTGATGACCATGTGATGATTTCTTTGGATGTTGCCGCAATGTTTCCAAATATACCCCTTAAATTAGTTAAACAGGCAATTTTAAATAGATGGGACAATATAAGGACACGTACTCGATTAAGTCAAAAAGATTTTATTGAAGGGATAGTTTTTATTATGAATTCAACTTTTTTAAAGTTAATGGATCTTTTTATAGGCAAAAGTTTGGTACTACCATAGGTTCAGTAATTTCTCCGATTTTGGCAGAAAAGGGTGGTGTGGTTTACAAGATCACTTGCAAGATCTGTAAGATGACTTACGTGGGACAGACTGTAAGACTTCTTAATACTAGGGTGGAGGAGCACAAAAGTGATGTTCGTTTAGGACGTTGTTATAAGAGTGTTCTTGCTAGACATACGAGAGGGTTTGTTGATGTTGACCATGAGTTTGACGGGGATAAGTTGAAATATTACATAGTGAAAGTAATGAGAGAAAGATAGAATTCATGGAAATGCTTCATATTAAAAAACAAAATAGGTCCTCTATCAATTTAAAAACTGATTTAGATAGATTAAACAGAAGTTATTCAAATTTGATTAATTACATTTAGTTTTCGTGAGTCTTGGCTTTCTCTTATTTCTTGTTTGTTGTGACGGATTGGCCTATTGACCCACATTCAGATCTCAGGTATGGAAGCGATAGCGTCGTCGCCTGGTCGTTGCTCCCACCTGTTTTCTTTATTTTGCCTTGATAAGGGTGCTCTGTGAGCACCGAAACGCTGGTAATGTACTGCATGCTTTTTTATTGTGATTTGATAATAATAAAAATAAAAAAGACGAAAGAAATAAAAAATTGAAGGAAGGGGATTTGGTTGGTTGCCTTCTCATTTTTCTTTCCTCTTTTTTATTTTTATCCAAAGAAACAAATTTTTTTATTTTGTTTTTTAGGAATTGCAATAGGAGCATTTTGTTGTTTTTTGTCTAAATTTGATCCTTGAGTTCTTGTTGTTTTTTTTTTCAGGAATTCTGAATAATAGTATAATGTATAGTATAATATATAATAATAGTATAATGAATTGATTGTTGGACGTTGAATGGGATTTTGAATTTGATTTTAGTCTGATTTAAAATTCTTGAATTTCAGTAAATGATTTTTCCTTCATGGTGAGAGGGAGGTTAGCCTATATTATTTTCTGGAGCTGTCATGGATTCTCGAATGTCGGAGACTTATCAATGTTTAACTTGGACTCGGATATTTTATACTTGAGCGAAGCTTGGTTCCCATTGACGCCTGCAACCCCCTCTTGGCTGTCCGTTCTTTTTTATTTTGTTGATCGGAGACCTGGAAGATTTTTTTCGGAATTAGGGAGTAAGGGGGATATTTATCAATCATTTAATGGAGGTTATCTTGCTGGCATTGATCTTCAGAAGAAAATTAATGTCCTTGCTGAGTATTGTGACCTTAATCTTTTGGAGGTTAACACTTCAAAGACCAAGACCATGATCTTTCATAGAGGAAAGCCACACATGCAGCTCGAGATGGTGAGGGAATATTACTATCTGGGGAAACCATTTTCGAGCTCTGGTACCTTTGCACTGGCTTGTAATAAAAGAATAGCTGCCGCAAGGATGGCCGCGGGGGCAACTTTACAAGTTCTGCGGAACCCCAAAGCAGAGGCTTGACGCTCAAAACTTATTCTTTTTCAAAGTCTCGTAGCCAATGTTCTGCTCTATGCCATAGGAATTTGATGACTAGGATACTGTGAGGAGGTTGAGGTGATCCAATCCATATTTTTCAAGAAAGTGCTTGGGCTTCCTCCTTACACTCCAGGTTATGCGCTGAGACTAGAGCTAGGCCGAGTCCCAATTGCCTGTAACATCTTAAAATGGCATTGAACTGGTTGGAGAGGGTTCTGTGCATGGGTGAAGAAAGACTGCCTAGAATTTGTTTGGTACGGCTGCAGACCCTGGCTGATTCGGGCACTGCTTTTCTAAAATTTAACTGGGTCTTACAAGTTAAAAATCTCTTATCGTTGTGTGGGTAAGATGATATGTGGCCTGGCTTGGATTTGCTGTGCCTACAGGCACGCAAAGAGACAATTTTGGGAAAATTCGAGGCTTACCTCCGGGGGGTGGACTTGCACAGGTTGGCCCAGTCCACATCCCTGCAGATACTGCCCTATCTTTCTATTCACCCAATGGGTCACGAGTACCTGACTAACGGTACTTCGTTCGAGTTTGTCAGAGTCCTCGCGCAGATGCGTCTCATGGGTGCGGTAAGAGGGAGATTTTCGGTGGGATAACTCAGTTTTGGTTTCAGTAAGGGGCAACTCTGTTCAATTTGTAATCTGAGCGTGGAAGAGACACTTTTTCATTTACTAGCAGAATGCCCTATGTACAGAGATGTTCGAACATCGTTTTTTGGGCCCGTGATCGGCCTTACAGCCTCTGGTGCCTTTTGTGTAGCGCTTCTAAAATCACAAGATAAATGAGAACTATGTCGCGTTGCATTGTATCTACTTGGAGTCTTAAAAGACAGAAACCTTATCATATCCTCATAGCGTTATAAGAATATATTTTTTTGTCATAGCTTATTAACTAGACGTTCATATTACCTTCTTTGCACAGGTCTTAGAACCTAGACAAATATCGCAGCAGATTATCACATGCGTATATATATATATCTATATATTAAGTCTGTATCTTATGCTGTTGTTGAATAATAATACTAAAATAAAAATGTTCCAAAGAAGATGAAAGATTTAATGGAATGTTTACAGATTCGAAGGAATTTGGTATTTATTTCAATAATTTGAAGAAATTTCAAAGGATTGAAAATATTATAGGGTGTTTTGGGAGAATCTAAGGCATTTTCAAGAGATTTCATTAACTTCAATGGATTTTGAAAGATTTTGAAGGACTTGAAATGTTTTAGGGTATTTAGAAGAAATTGTAGAGGATTGGGCATATTGTAATGTATTTTAAAATAATCCAAGGCATTTTAAAGAGATGTCAATATATTGCAAGGAATTTTAAAAGACTGTAAAGGGGTTAAAATATCTAAGGGAATTTTGAAGTATTTTGAAGAATTTTGTATTTATTTCAATAATTTGAAGGAATTTTTGAGAATGATAAAAATTTTAGGCTATTTCAAAAGAATCCAAGGGATTTTCAAGGGATATAAACAATTTGAAGAAATTTCGACATAATTATAGGATTTCATTTCAGTAATTTAATTGATTTCAGAGGATTAGAAATATTCTAGAGTAATTTAGAAGATTCTAAGGCATTTCCGAAAGCTTTTAAATGTTTTTTTTATGATTTTCAAAGTTTTAAAGGTCTTGCAATATTTTGGAGAATTTCTAATGACTCCAATGAATTTTCTTATGCGAATAATTTGAAGGAATTTCAAAGGATTTGTAATATTTTAGGCTATTTTTAAATTTTTCATTCGATTTTAAAGAGATTAAGAAAATTTCAAGAATCCAAGGAATTTTCAATTGATTTCAAAGAATTTCTCAATTACCTTCAGTAATTCAATTGATTTCAAAGGATTGGAAATATTTTTGAGTATTTTATAAGAGTCCAAGGCATTTTCGAACACTTTCAAAATTTTCAACTTTTAAGTAATTTAAAAATATTTCAAATAACTATTTAAGGAATCTGAAAAAACTTCAAGGCATTCCCAAGAGACCGCAATAGTTGAAAGGAATTTCAAAAAATTGTAAAGGATTTGAGAACTTCTAGAGTATTTTAAAAGATGCCAAGACATTTTCAAAAGCTTGAAAAAGTTTCAAGTGATGTTTAAAGAATCAAAGGATTTTTTTTATTTCAATAATTCGAAAGAATTTCAAAAGATTGGAAATTTTTTCAGACTATTTTCAAAAATTGCAAGGGATTTTGAAGAGCTTGAAAAAATTGAAAGAATTCCCAAATATTTTGAAGTATTTCAAATATCTCATGGCATTTTGAGAGATACTAAGCATTTTTAAATCGATTTCAGTAATTTAATGTCACTTATAAGATTTGGATAATTTTGTGGTACTTTGAAAGATTCTTTAAATGTTTTGAATTGATTTCAAAAGATTTCAGAGAATTTGAAAACCTTAAGAGTATTTCAAAAGATTATAATGAATATTTGATTGATTTTAGAGGATTTAAAATATTTCAAAATATATAAAAAGATTCTAAAGCATTTTCAAGAGATTTAAAGAAGTTTTCATGGGGTATTGTATCAAAGACTTTCCTAAAATTTCGAAAATATATATTGATTTGATAGGACCGACGTCAGGTTTTAGGGTATATCAAAAGATTCCAAGGAATTTTCAATTGGTTTTGGTAACCTGATAGGATTTGAAATGATTAAAAATATTTTAGGGTACTTCAGAAGATTCCGAAGTACTTTCAAGAGATTAACACATTTTAAGGTATTTTCAAAAGATTTCAGTAATTCTAAGTGATTTAATTCTTCCTCTTTTATCATTTGTCACTTATTCGTCCAGAATGAGCCGAAAAGGAGGTAGTTTGGAAATCTAATTTTGATTTGTGAATGTATGTCATGCTCTTTTTGCATGAAATTATTCATAAGAAATCAGACTCCATTTTGATCTCAAATTAAGAAAAAACCATTCTAAATATCTGAGGGCTTTTTAAAAGAGCCCTTTGAAAAAATAAAAATATTTCTAGGAATTACCGAGGATTTGACTGATTACAAGGGATTTTGAAAATTTGCATAGGGTATTAAAAAGTTTCCTGAAATTTTGGAAAATATGGAATGATTTTGTAGGACTTATGATGATATCTTGAAAAATCCCCAGTGATTTTGTAAGATTTCTAAAGACTTGAATTATTTTAAGGGATTTTGAAAGCTCAAAAGGTATTTTGAAAAATTTTCCTGGATTTCAGGTTATATCATCAGAGTTCATGTAATTTTAAGGGATATTATAATATTTCAATAGATTTCTAAGAATTAATACACATGAATTCATTGATTTCGTATGATTTAAAAAATACTTAAAAATTTGTCAAGGTATTATCAAAGATTTCAAAGAGTATGAAATATTTGTGGTATTTTAACAAACCAAAATAATTTCTATAAGAGCTTCAATGAAGGACCCAACACACTTTACATTAAAATCCGGCCCCGGTCAAATTGGCTGAAATTGCAATATGGCATAGTTCAAAGCATCCTGATCAGAAAATCCTAATGGGTAGCAGTCCAAAAAATCAAAAGTTTTCGAGATAGGTGGGATTGAACGCAAAAAATATGACCACAAGCGAATCTGATGTCCCGCTTGAAACTTGAAGATGAGGTGCAGATTTTTCAATAAAATGTGATCAGCTCAATTAAATATGACACCCATGACATGGCACATGACATGACACATGAAATGACTCACGACATGAAACATGACATGACACGTGACATGACACATGACATGACACATGCAATGACACATGAAATGACACATGACATGACATGACACTTGGCACATGACATGACACATGACATTACACATTACGTGACACATGACATGACATAAGACATGACACATGAAATGACACGTGACATGACACGTGAAATGATACATGATATGACATGGCGTGTCATGACATGTGTTACATCATATGCCATGTCATGTGTCATGTGTCATGTCTAACCATGTCATTTCGTGCGTCATGTCATATGTCACGTCATGTGTCATGTCATGTGTCATGTCACGTCATGTCATGTTATGTCATGTCATGTGTCATGTCGTGTGTCATTTCGAGTGTCATTTCATGTGTGTCATGTGTAATTGTGCTGATCATATTTTATTGAAAAATCTGCATCTCATCTTCAAGTTTCAAGGAGGACATTAGATTCGCTTGTCGTCATACTTTTTGTGTTCAACCCCACCTACACTGTGAAAACTATGGTTCCATTTTATTTGAGCATCATTTTTTTAGCCTTCTGTTATAACACTAAATAAATTGTCCTTTTTTTAAGCCATCGTTCGTGCTGTTTTACTTTTCTAACTTCAGATAGAAAAGTGGTACATACTAGCGAACTGAAATAATGCACAGGGCAATTGTTTCAATTTCTTGCAACTTCATGCTTAAGTGAAACAGACAAAATTTGATTCTCACTCCGGTCCTGTTTCGATCCAAAAAAGTTGTACTAAAACGTCATCTAGTGGCATCTAAAAAAAGTAGCATTAGAATAGAGCCACTCGAGACAATATTTTTGGAGGACTGTTTCAATACCGAAAACTAGCTTTGAAATGATACTCTTTCTTACAGTGCATCTCGAGAACTATTGATTTTTTGGACTGGTACCCATTAGGATTTTTTTTACCAGGCGGCTTTGAACTATATTATATTGCAATTCCAGCCAATTTGACTGGGCCGGATTCTAATGTAAAGTATGAGGGGTCCCTTCAAGGCATTCCAAAATATTTTAAAGCATTTGAAATTTCAAAGGGTATTTTCAAAAATTTCAAGGGATTTTCAAAAACCTTAAAAAGTTTTAAGTGATTTCAAGAGCTTCCAAAGAATTTGAAATATTCTAGGGAATTTGAAAATATTAAAAAGTAATTTATAATTAAAATTTTGAATTAGTATGAAATTTTTTTAATTAATTCATTATTTCATGGTATTTTGAAAGATTACAAGGGATGTTATAAGATTTCCGAGGATTTCTGTATTTGAAGGATTTTAAAAGCTCTTAAAGTTTTTGAATAAATGTTAAGGATTTTAAGAAATATCGTCAGATTCAATAGAATTTCACGAGATTTCATTTTGAATTCACCCTGAATTCGTATAAATTCTTTTTAATTCTGCAGAATTTTCTGGTTTGGTTTTTAATTACCCATGTAGAAATAGCTCAGGTTGGCCCTACTACAACAAGGTTTCTGGTCGGATCCCGGTCGGAGTACCCCTGGTTGGGTTTCATGGACGGAAACCGGTCGGGAGCCGACCGGGCCACATTTATCTCGAATCGGGAGCCGGGAGTCGGGAGCCGGCCGGTTACTGGCCGGGCCAACCCTAGTTAGATTTCATGGTCGGGAGCCGACCGGGCACTGGTCAAGATACTTTTTTTGTAGGAATCACACATTTTTTAAGAGCCATGACATCATCAAAGACGTATGGGATCCTAGACGAATTATTATTTGGAATGTATGATTTGAACATTTATTAGATCAGTAAAACAGAAATTAGGTTTTTTAAATTCTTAAAAAAAAACAACATTTAATTCTTTCCAATATTTTACCATATTGAATAAATCTGTTATCGATTCTGCAATGTGCAATAGCAGAATTGTTACAATTTTCACAATTTTCTCTATTTTCAGACAATTTTTAGTTTGTACACTTTCGAATTTACCGCCATGCCTTCCGCGCCTGGCGTCGGCATAGATACTTGCAAGTTTCAGTTTCGCACCTCGAACGAGAATCCACGTTGGACTCATGTCGCGTCTTCTCCTCAAAGTTGGCAAATGAAATCCATTATTAAAATCAATCTTATTTCAGTAATTAGTTTGAAAATCCCACTCACTGCGCGAATAATTATAATTTTACATTAAAGTATAGTGTTGTGTAATCAATTTTTCCTTTTTATCCTTCCTAACCTCGAATCACCAAGTGATTTCCAAAATATAACAATTGCTAGGAGATTGTTAGCATCAGTGATTTGAAATCTATTCTAATTTCCTCGCGAGAATTTGTTTACTTGATTTTACAATTAGAGTTTATCATATTCTTTACGATGAGCCTCAAAAGACAAACCAAGTTACCAATTTACCGCCTGAAGCAAAACATCTTTTAACCGCTCTGTGGCCGGGTTACCCGGCCGGATCCCGGCCGTTATTGAAGCCGGGATCCGACCAGTTTACCGTGATGTTTTTAGCCGGATCCCGGCCAGTTTCCCCGGCCAGCGCCAGGGTAAAACCAGGGCTATCGGGCCGGCACCCGGCCGGAACCCTGATTGGATTCCTACACGGGTAACGTGAATTGTTCAAAATTCAGTTAATTGCACTTAATTTCATGTATTTTCCTAAAATTTCTTTAAACTTATTTAAAACTTACTGAATTCATTCCATCTTTTCATATGTTCTATTTCTCTCACATTTCACCAAATTCACTCCAATTTAACTAAAGTCAAGGAAAATTTGGGGATTTTTCCGAACTTTCTGAAGATAAGCTGAATTGTTTTGAAGTCTTATGAAATTATCCTGAATTCGATAAATATTAACTGCATTACGCCCAGGGGGAACTCGAGTCAGTTGTGGAGAATGATCAGTGTAAGATCTACTGGAATTTCTCATTCTTCACCACTCAACGTATCATTGCTACGAAGCCTGACATTGTCCTCCAAGATCTGAAGAACAAGATCATTTACGTGATTGAATTCTCGACACCAGACGATGGTAATATCACGGCAAAGGAGGAAGAAAAGCGGGCGAAATATCAAGCACTTCTTTTTGAGCTGAGTAGGCTGTACCAAGGCTACAAAGTTCATCTTATAATTCTCATAATCGGCTGTCTTGGAGGTATGAAAGCTTCATTTATCAGCCAACTTAACAAGATTCCGGCTCGCCAGCGTCAGGCTCATTTCATCGCGAACCGGATGCAAAAGGCTGTTCTCCTGGGATCACTCCATCTGGTCCGTCAACACTGTTCCTCTTGAATTCTACAAAGATTGGTAGCTCTAAAAATGTATCCAGAAGTGAAACCTTCATCTCCAACTGTCTTGTCTGCCGCGTAAGGTCATCCGCGGCTAGAGACCTGACTCCAAGGAACAGTGTTGCCCGATGTTATCACGCGTTAATGTCTCGCTCTTGCTTAGCTTCTAGGACAGAAGGAGCAGAAGCGGATGACGTACACGTTCCAGTAGCTTTGGGATTGGTTTCTTTAAGGAATCATGATCGAAGCTTCCGGAGCCTACAACTTCTCCTAATAATGTGCATAACTTAAAAACGGCCCTTGGAAAAAGGTATCGCCAAATTCTCAGAAAAATTTGGGCTTCCGAATTATCTGGAAAGAATAAGATCCAGGCGACCAATATGCTGGCTGTTCCTATACTGCTCTACACGTTTGGTGCAGTGAAATGGAATGTCGATGAGTTAAAGCAACTTGATCGAAGCACGCGCAAGATGATGACAATACAACGAAATCTTCATCCTAGATCTTCCGTACCTCGAATATATCTCCCTCGCGATAAAGGGGGTAGAGGCTTGCTAAGCTTAGAGTGTCTTCATCGAAGAACGGTTCTAGCTATAGCCTGCTCAGTTCTAAAAAGCACGGATTCCCTCATGCGACTCGTACATCAACATGAAGCCGCCAATGCTGCGGCGTTTCTATACCATGCCGCAGATAGGGCCGCAGAGGAGCTTGACCTCCCACTTAATTCCAGTGACACTACACATGGCCTAGCATCCATAACACCTCTAGTGCTCAAAAGTCGTATACAGGAAGCAGAACATACGCTCCTACTAAGAGAACATGCTGAAAAACCCCTCCACGGTAATTTCTACGGCATCATACGTAGAGAAGAGCTCTCGATGGGTCTGGCCAACATATTTCTCAAGTCTGATGGATTGAGATCGGAGACGGAGGGATTTCTTTGTGCCTGTCAAGACGGCGTAATAGACACCTTAGTTTACCGCGAACGCATAATGAATGTACCTGTAAGCGATGCCAACTGCCGAGCTTACAAGCAAGAGCCAGAAACACTTGGACATGTTCTCAGTGGATGCTCTAATTATCCACGCTACGTTTATATAGAGAGACGCAATGCAGCTCTAAAAGTGTTATATTACCATCTTAGGTATTCCTATGGTGTTGATCTATTGCCCGTCTTGCCCTACGCCCAGGGGGAACTCGAGTCCGTTGTCGAGAATGATCAGTGTAAGATCTACTGGAATTTCTCTTTCTCCTCCACTCAACGTATCAGTGCTACGAAGCCTGATATTGTCCTCCAAGATCTGAAGAACAAGATCATTTACGTGATTGAATTTTCGGCACCAGCCGACGGTAATATCACGGCAAAGGAGAAAGAAAAACGGGCGAAATAAAAAGCACTTCTTTTCGAGCTGAGCAGGCTGTACCAAGGCTACAAAGCCAGCGTCAGGCTCATTTCATCGCGAACCGGATGCAAAAGGCTGTTCTCCTGGGATCACTCCATCTGGTCCGTCAACACTGTTCCTCTTAACATTCTACAAAGATTGGTAGCTCTAAAAAAGTATCCAGAGGTGAAACCTTCTTCTCCAACTGTCTTGTCTGCCGCGTAAGGTCATCTGCGGCTGGAGACCTGACTCCAAGGAACAGTTTTGCCCGATGTTATCACGCGTAAATTTCCCGCTCTTGCTTACCTTCTGTGACAGAAGGAGCAGAAGCGGATGACGTACACGTTCCAGTAGCTTCGGGATTGGTGTCTGTAAGGAACCATGATCGTAGCTTCCGTAGCCTACAACTTCTCTAAATAATAATAATAGATCTTTATTATGAACCCAGTCTACATACAAATTTAATACACAAAAGCAGATGAACAATATTTATTAAATGTAATAATCCTTTGAAAAAATGTTCATTCATTTTTATTAATTCTCATCAGTCACTGTTAGTAACTTTTTGGGTTGGGAATCGATAGCTTTTGGTCACTGTTTAAATATGTCACTCTCTCACTTTTTCAAAGCAAATTAGGCTGTGGCAGCCTAGAAATTTAAAATTTTTAGTACAAATTTGTTTTAATCCTATCATGAAAGATTATATATGTAAAAAATTACAAGTTCAGAATTTTGGTCTTTAAACATTAATGGCCCGGGAATTTCACAAATTCAAGTTTCGGCGAAAACCCTGAAAATAGATATGTCTTAGTGACACCAGGGTGACCGCAAATTAGGGAAGTCTTGGAAATCAGAGGAAAGTCAGGGGTTTTGAAAAAATAAGTCAAGGAATTTCTGTAAGAAAAATAATTAGGGCTGCCAAACAGTCACTTTCAGAATTGTATTGAAATCATTTAGAATATTTCAAAAGATTCCAAGAAATTTTTTTTAATGGATTTCAGTAATTTGAAAGGATTTTAAAGATTTAAGATTTTTTTGTTTGTAATTACAAGGAATTTTCAATAGCTTTAAAAAGTTTCAAGAAATTTTAAAAGATTTCCAAGGGTTTACAATATTTTAAAGTGTTTTTAAATATTTTACTGCACTTCCAAGATATTATTAATGTTTAAAGTAATTTTAAAGGCTTTAAATTTCTTTGAAAGGAAGAAACAAAAATTTCCTGAGGGTTTAAAGAATTTTTCAGAACTTCGCAATATGTGGAACTATTTTATATGACCTGTAAGGTTTCAATATATTTTAAAATATTCAAATAAATTTGATGAGATTTCCGGAGATTTCAATGATTTTAATGGACTTTAGACGCTCTTGAGGTATTTCAATAAATTGATGCTAGTTCAAATTTGATTAATTTTCAGTTTATATTTTTTCGCTTAGATTTCTTTTGCATAAATGGTTGAATATAAAACCACAAAGATCAATTTTTAACAAGGAATCGAGCAGTTATATTTAAAACTTTGATATTTCTAAAAATGGAAGATATTATTCACACTTTGAAAAGACAATTAAACAATGATAAGGAGAAAGAATCTACTAAACAAAATTAAACCATCAGATGAAAAGAATGCTTCATAAAAATAGTATATAAAAAGCGACTTAAATCCTACGATGTAAACCAAATACTTTGCACAACGTTTTTGTATTATTCCTTATATAAAATATGTGGACTTAAACAATTAAATTCATACTTTATACTTTCGATTATTTTATGAAAAATATTTAACATATAATTGTTATCTACATAAAGAATCCATGTAAAATTAGACAAATTAGATAAAATTACAAGTACAGTCGCAGAATATATCAGCAGAAAATTTTTTTAGAATAAATTATGAGATACGTTAAAAAATTATTTAAAAAGAATTTAAAACAGATTCCAGTAGAAGGAAAAAATTACATCTTTTGAAATTTTTTTGTTGAGTTTAGCTTTTATCAAGAAAGAGACTTTAACGTTTATAAAGTTCTGGAATGTTACATAGGAAGGATCATTTTTTTCTTATAATAGAAGAATTTACTCATTTACGTGAACAGCAACAGATACGATAAAAGCGTTCACATATAAAAAAGTTATATTAAAATACATTTTACTTTTTCGTAATAACTTGGATTACTATAGAGTAAGGGCAATAACTGCTGAGGAAACAGACAACTTGAAAATGTGTAATAATATTACTTGAAAACTGGAAGATTGGTAATTACTACCATTATTCTATGTATCATTAATTTCCTTCAACTTTATACAACTTATATAATAACAAAAATTGATATGAATAATAGTATTTATTTAATTGAAATTTAGCGCTGAAATGCTTAAATACGGTGACGAGTACATACCTCACAGGTTGTGCGAATTAATAAATTTATGTATCGAAACGGGAGAAGTCCCAGACGATTGGAAAAAAGCGATTATCGTACCAATATACAAAAGAAAAGGAGATAAAAGCAACTGCAGTAATTACAGAGGTATCAGCCTACTAAGTACCGTAAGTAAAATATACTCAAAAATACTTATCCGTAGGGTAATGAAAATTACAGAAGAGAAAATATGGGAAGTCCAAAGTGGATTTATGCCAGGAAGATCATGTACGGATCAGATATTTAGCCTAAGACAGGTCGCAGAAAAAAGTTTGAGAGTAGGAAAGAAAGTCTTCTGTGCATTTATCGATCTAGAAAAAGCATTCGACATGGTAAATAGAAGTAAACTTTGGGAAGTCCTTAAAGAGTATGGAGTGAATGGAGAGCTCCTACAAGCAATAAAAACAATATATACAGGTAGTAAAGCGAGTGTAAGGGTAAATGGGAAGAAGAGTGAATGGTTCGATATTATGCAAGGCGTGAAACAAGGATGCGTTATGTCCTCGTGGCTTTTTATCATATTCATGGATAAGTGTCTTAGAACTGCCCTCTTCGACGAAAAAGGTGTAGATCTCGAAACCGTCAAGGTACGTGGGTTGGCTTTCGCGGATGACAAGATTGTTATGGCAGAATCAGTCGGAGACTTGCAAAGAATGTTGAATAAACTTAATACAAGCATGAAGAACATGGACCTCAAAATTAATGTGAATAAAACGAAAGTCATGGTGTTTGAGGGAAAGAGTGAGAAAACAATATGCAACATAGTTCTAAATGATGAGAAATTAGAACAAGTTGACAAGTACGTATATCTGGGTAGTCTATTCACTAACGACGGAAAAATAGATGGGGAATTAGATAGGCGCATAAATAAGGGTAAGCAGGTTATCGGTAGAGCAAGGTCCATCCTCACAAATAAAAACATATCAAAAAAAGCTAAAATGGCCATACATAACTCTATTTTCGTACCGACTGTACTATACGGTAGCGAGACATGGACCTTTCAAGAAAAAGACAGGAGTAAAATCAACGCGATCGGCATGAAACCTCTGCGCATAATATGCGGGAAAACACTGATGGACAAAGTACGAAACGAGACAATCCTCGAAGAATGTGGTACAGGGGAGACACTAGTTGACATATGGGAAAGAAATCAGCTTAGGTGGTTCGGACATCTTGAAAGAATGAAAGATGAACGACTGACCAAGCAAGTGTATAAAGGTAAAGTAAATGGCAAAATGCCCAGAGGTAGACCGCCGAAAGAATGGTTAGAATCTGTGAATGAGACACTAATACGAAGAGACATAAGAAGCCATAGAAATACAAGAGCCTGCATGAAAAAATGCATGGACGTGAATGAAGCTAGAGTAGTATGCCAGGACAGAAATATGTGGCGACAAATAGTTTATAAACAGAGTGACAATAGAGTGAATGATGCCTGAAACAAAGACCTTGGATACTAATGGGCCCAGGTGGGGAACCATACATAATAATTTTGTGAGGCTCCTCACTTGGGGTGATCGCTAGAGAGATTGATCAGCAACCTGGGTCGGAGCAGTGTTGCGGAGTGAACGTGTAATTTATATAAATAACACGAGAACTCCAGATCAATCTAAAACATCTATACATAACACCTACATACCCATCCACCCTATACCCATATACCGATCAACCTCATACCTATATACCTATTTCACTACCTTCCAACCGAACAAGTCACGCCTACCCCGGAAGGGAAAAGGCTTAATGGTATATAATATAATATATACTCATATACATGTTATAACGAAAAATTCATAATTTATTTTAATAACATTTCTTTTAATTCATAAAAAAAACAATAGACGCGCGCCGTAGCGCGCGCAAGACTGCTGGTATATTACAATAACTCTATCGTATTGATCGTATATAAAACCAATGTAAACATTTACAGTTTCTTAATTCCCAAATATACATTTTTCAGCATATCTATTATTTGGGAAACTATATTTGATTGCAGGTAAAAATGTTCTTTTGCAATTTTTGCAATTTTAAAACGAACAATTTCAAAATTAATATAGCACATCAATAGAAATATCATAGAAATGTGAGTAGGAATTTGTATTACGGTTGTAAAAAATGTAAAAAGTTCTTTCCAAATCAAAAACATTTATCAATTCATTAATTCAGATTTCATAAATTTTCTACAAAAAAAAGAGAGATTATTGTTGCAACAGCAGCAAATGGCGATGGAAAATATAGTTGTAGCATTGAAACGTGCAAAAAAGAATTCGATGATTTTCCTCACTTAATAAAGCATTTAAAAATGCATACTCGCTTCAAACAACAAATAAAATGTCCTTACAAAATCGATGTACGTCAAAATATGATGTTTTGTCGTCATTCACCGGACATTTATCTAAGCATAAACGTTACAAATCAGAAAGTTTTACTTGTGAAAAACCGGGGAGTTCTGTTAAAAACAATGATATTTATCAAAGTGAAACACATCAAAATGATCAAACTCAAAATGATTCAGTACTTGACGATCTTTTTCTTGGTGAAAATAATGATGAGCAGGAGTTTGCTTATTTGTTATGAGATTTGGATGATGAACCAGCAGATTTGTTTATAAAGAATATTACACAATTCTATTTGAATTAAGCTAGAGTGTAAGAAATTAATTCCTGCTACAAATGTGCAGTACATTGTTTTAGAAATAAGGGGCCGTGCATAAATTACGTAACACTTTTTAGGGGAAGGGGGGTCTAGCTAAATGTTACATAATGGTGAAAAACTACAGGGAAAAGTCGGAAAAAGCGTTACATAGGGGGGTCAAAATTGTCGGAAAATTGTGTTACGTAATTTATGCACGACCCCTAAGTGCTATTAGAGATCAAAGTCAAGATATTATAAAAAAAACATTAACACAATGTTTGAAAGATGAAAATATTGGAGCAGATCAAATTGATACTATTCTGCAAAAAGTAATGGATTGTGACCCGTTCGTAAAAAGTAATGCAATTTTATCTTCGAATTTTAAACGAAGAAAATACTATAAAAAACAATCTCATTATATCGATCCAATTTCCGTAAATATCGATAAGAATAAAAAACAGTTTTTTTCTTATGTGCCAATAACTGAAACTTTAAAAAGTCATTTTGCGGATAAATCAATAGAAAATGATATAAAATTAAATACCCAAACACGTGAGGACGATATTCTTGAAGATTTTACTGATGTTAGCGTTTACCGAGACAACACATTTTGTAAGGAAAATTCTGAACTCTTGAAAATTATACTTTATCAAGATTCTTTTGAAGTCGTAAATCCTGTCGGTCCTGCTAAGAAAAAACATACAGTTCTTGCAGTGTACACGACCACGAAAAATTTTATGGTAGAATACTTACTGATTTATACATAAAATTGAAGATGGAGGAATTGAAATTAACGGTAAAAAAATTAAGGGATCAGTTGTTTTTATAACTGGTGATAACTTAGGCAGTCATGGCTTGGGACGTTTTCTCGAAAGTTTTCCTTCAGCAATTTATTTTTGTAGATTTTGTTTAATAACAAAAGAAAAGTTTTTTCTCGACGATGAGTTTTATTTAAATTTAAAATTTAGAACTGTAGAAATGTATAAAAACAGTTTAAATCAAATTGGAAATAAAAATCACGAAGGAATTAAATTTGACTGAATTTTCAATAAATTAAAACATTTTCATGTTTGTTCACCAGGGCTGCGTCCATGTGCAGGTCACGTTTTATTTGAATGAGCAGTAGCCTATGACTTAAAATTTTGTATAGCTTATTTGATTATAAATGAATGGTTTACATTAAGCGAATTAAATAAATATGCATAGATTCTTTCAGTTATTGTACGGAAGATATGAGAGATAAACCGTGTACTGTTTCTGCTACAAGCGATAGAATAAGCGGAGGTCCCTGTCAGATTTGGAATTTCTTAAGAATTTTACCTTTATTAGTTGCGGATAAAATTAAAGATGCATAAAATCCTGTATGGTATACTTTATTATTACTAAATAAACTTGTTGAAATAGTTTGTTCTGGCACAATTCATAATTCTATTTGACCTTATCTTCAATCGGTTATTTGTGAATACATGTACTTAAAACTTTATTTCTTGCGTACCCTTTATGACCAAAGCATCATTATATTTTACACTGTCCAACATTAATTTGTCAATTTGGGCCTTCAATTAAAGTCTAGACTAAAGGTTTTGAGATTAAGCACCGTTTCTTCAAACGAGTAATTCGTTACAGTCTTAGTTTTATTAACGTTACAAAATCTCTAAGCGAGAAGCATGAGCTTCTGTAAAGCCTTGTCCGATTAGAATCAGAGATACGATTAGAAGTAAAAGTACACGAAATTACAGATTTTCGATCAACTACGTACAATTGCAACATTCAATCAGCCAAAAAAGGGCATCTTTACCAGATAATACTCAGCAGTGTAATAAAGTAACATATAGAGGGACTGAATATAAACAAGGTTATCTATTTGCAATAAGCCAACAAAGTTACCAGTATAATGTTGTTTTTGGAAAAATATGCTTACTTCTATTTGATGATACTTACATCTATATTTTATTTGAAATTCTAAATACAAGCATTCAACCACATATTTCTGCATATGAAGTTGGTGAAATTATTTCTTATGAATGCCGTCGTCTTAATGAAGTCTTTGATTTCAAACCACTACCAATCTATCAAATTGGAAACAAAAAGTATACTAATCTTTCACATGGTTATGTTTCGCAAGAACTGTAATGGTAATTTTGACAAAAAAATGTTTTTTATAATTATATATTTCATATTTATTATATATTTATTTATGATATATTTTTAAATTTATAATTTAATTCTAGAAAAAATTAAAATTAGCGTGCAAATGATTATAATCACTATCATTATAAATAATAATTATTAATACGTACACTGTGGTAAATAAACAAAATATTATACTTATATTTGTTGTAAATTTATGATCAATTATTACATTAATGTTCATTCATGGTCTTAATACAATTATTAATTTAAAATTATAAGAATGTATCTAAAATATTATTTTAATTGTATTTTCACAATGCCACTTTTCAAAGTAGAAACTCCAGGTTCAAAAATAGTTATGGTTGAAGCTCCAAACTTACTGGAAATAATAGAACAAGCCAGTACAAAGCTAAATCTCAATGAAGCATCATATAAGGTAAAATATCAATTTCGCATTAGAATAAAAAAATACGCGATAATTTCTTTAAAATAGTACTTAGATTTCGGAAAATGTATATTTTGTTAAAAAAGTTAATATTGCACTCTCTTAACAAAAATACTTACTTCACATTTCTTTCATTTCTCAGGTATTGTTGCAGGATGATGGGACTGAAATAGACGATGATGATATACTTTTAGAGTATGCTTCCATTATAAAAAATACATGAGTTTTACAAATTGTCGATAAAAATACTTGCAATATTGCTGTGGAAAGTAAAAACGACAATACCAGAAAAGAACCTACACCTACCAGTACTTCATATCAATCTGAAGGTATGAATTGTATTAAATTCAAATAATTCATGTTAAAAATTAATTAAGCCTGTCAGCGGGCGCGCCGTCGTAAAATTTACGACAAGTGCGCAAAATACCCCTCCTCCTCCCTAGATGTACCACTTATTATTATGCGCTGAGCTTCCACCTATTCCAAGATCAGTCTCTCACTCTGAACTCTAGGCAGACGATTGTGCAAGGAATTGTTTGTTATAGGGGTAAATTTTAGGGATTGTTCAATATTACCCTTGCATAAATTTAGCCGTGGCCCCGACCGGGCCCAGACTCGTTCATGTCAGGCCCTGATGTGGAAATCGAGTCAAGGCCAGGCTCATTATGAAACACGTAGCCACCGTGGAGCCATGTCTGGGGGCCTGACCAAACGCCCGATCTGCCCCCGGTCTGGCCCTATTAATTACCTGAGTCTAGCCACATTATTTACTTTTTTATTAAGAATTAAAATCCTTCAAAATAATTATAACACAACATTAAATAAAAAGCCGAATTAATAGAATTGAGCTTTATTTTGAATATACCTTAAAAATAATGAAAAATTGTTATTTGGACCTCTGCTTCCGATTCCCGTCCCAGTCTTTTGCATTCCAGAAGACGGTGCTCATGTGGGACAGCACTTCCTCTTTGGTTGCATTGAATTTATCTCGAAGATCAAACATCGAACATCGAACATCGAAAATCTGATTCACAACATCATTCATTTCTTCCTCATCATCTGCATCAACATCAATATCTGAAACTTTTTTGCATTATTAGTACAATCTGATCTCAAAATTACATTTCCTCATTTTAATCCACAAATATTACCCCTTACGCCGCCACTGGAGTGATAACATGCATAACTTTAAAGGTAGAATTCCAAATATAACATCAAAATTGCAACTACTTGTTTTCTTGTTTTGAGTAAAATGAGGAAATCGAATGTTTAGGTTAGAACTTGGATCCAGTACAATACAATCAAATATACCATAAAATTTAATAATATCATGAAAAGTGTAATACCATAGAAGACTTACCTTCGTTGCTTTCGTTTTCATCGCGTAAGTACGGAATTTCGCTGATGGCACGATGTTTGCGAACTCGCGGTGTGCTCCTTAATTTTGGCATTCATTATTAATGTGTTAATAATATATTATACGGTGGAACATTCCCATCACATTTACAACACAACATACGAAGGAAAACAAAAATGAAGGTTATGTTCGTGGTTATATTACATCTAGCGCATGTGGCTTAAGATGGCGTTGCGAAGAGGCTATATGACGTCACAGTACATAGCCCGGTCTGGAACGAGTCAGGGCCACAGAATTCTTCCTATCGGAACTAGATAATGCACATCGGATTAGGCTCCAGTCCGTAATCGGTAATATATATATATATATATATGGCGATTTCTGCACGGGATATTGATGGTTTGAGAACATAAGACGGAGGTTTTCAAAGGTGACCCATGCGAATATTTTCAATTTAAAAATGTTATGACTGTTTTACATAGAGAGAATTTTGAATTGTTTCGTTGAAAATGAATATTATTGTAAAGCTAGAAACCTAATATGGAGTTTTGTGAAGGTCGTGTTTGTGACTAGTTTTTATTTGAAAATTTAACGGCTGTTTCACATGACCACATTTTGAAATTGTTCCGTTAAAAGTGATAGGGTTGAATTTTGGGGATTGTTCAATATTATTGATAGGTTTTGAGCATTACCTGGGGCTTTAGGAAGGTGACGCGGGGCTTCTGTTTTTAGTGTTAAAATTTTGTGGCTATTTCACAAGAAGACATTGAAAAATTGTTTCCTTCAAAGTGATAGCGGTGAATTTGAAGAGTTGTTGAATATTATTGTTGGTTTGGAAACATAACACGGTTGTTTTCGAATGTGACCCTGTGCGAATATTTTCAATTAAAAAATTTCATGGTTTTTTTCCATGGAGACTTTCTAATTGTTTTGTTAAAAATAAAAAGAGTTGTTTTTGGGATTGTTCAATATTATTGTAAAGCTAAAAACATAATATGGAGTTTTGTAAAGGTGGTGCTTGTGACTATTTATTATTTGAGAATTTTACGGCAGTTTTGCATGACGAAATTTTGAAATTCTTTCGTTAAAAGTGATAGGGTTGAATTTTAGGGGTTGTTCAAAATTATTGATAGGATCAGAGCATAACATGGGGCTTTAGGAAGGTGACCCGTGGCTTCTATTTTCAGTTTATGAAAATGTTTGTCTGTTTCACATGGAAACACTTTGGCATTGTTTCGTTAACTTGGATAAACCCGAACGACGTAAAATTTACGACAAGCGCTCGCTCAAGGGAAATTACAGGGCATGCCCGCTGAAAGGTTAATCCAAAATATAAAAAATATATAAAAAAATGTTATGAGTAAAATAATGGATTTTTAATTACTTCCATATTCTAACAACATATCTACTGATTGCATTTCATCTACCCAAGTCCAAGTACAGATAGTACCAGACAAATTATTATAAATCTCCAAGAAGTTTTATGGAATAAGTTACCAAAAGCAATAGTCCAAACATGTGAAGAAGAAAAATCATTATCATGCGAAAATAAAAGGAGAATAAATAAGCTAATAGTTGATAATATGATAGAAGTCTTACATGATACATCCACTGACACAGCAGGAAAAATTGCTAAAGAAATATGCGATACTTACCCTCAAACCTTTTCTAACAAGCTACCAGGGCAACAAGATGTGTGATCTGATGGGTTTAAAACATTAAGAACGAGAATTTATAACTCAGTTTCGTATAAAAAAGGAGGAGGCATTCGTATCTTGCGTTATTTGGCTGAAAATGTGAATTTTCGTTTCTTCTTTAGGATTTTGAAAATGCTGTAACTCTGAAAATTTTCATTTGATCCAAAAATGTCCTGAGATTAAATTGTTTGAATTTTTGAATAGTATAATCGTCCGTTCATATGATTTTCAAATTTTTAAAAAAATGGTCTGGAAAATTTTAAAAATGCCCTCACATTTTGAATTTGTATCCAAAATGGCTGGCAAACAAACTTGACCTTCATTTTAGAAGACTAAAAGAGTATAGCAAAGGCCAATTCAATCGGTCAAATCTCTCCAAAGTTATCGTGCTCACAGACAGACATACACACACACAGACATCCACATCCGTAAAAACCTGTTTTTTGGGTTCAGGGGGTCTCAAAACGTGGACATTCGACAAAATACAGGTGGGGAGGGGGTGAAATTTTACACAAATCTAATACCTTTTTTGGAAGAGAGTGTAAAAATATAAATTTTCGAGTACCATGAGCATTAATGATGATTATTTTATTTTTTTAATCTTTAGAAATAGTATTGAGAACATAAAAAGGATGGAATATTGTAAAAAAACACACACGAGATGAAAAAAAATGAAATAAGCAAAGTTTTGACGAGAATGCGCCCACTTATCGGACCGATCTTTTCACTGTTAATGTTATTTTTTACGAATAAAACAAAAACTACAAATCCTGTTAAAAAGTTACCAATGACAAATTTGTAGAGCTTTTTTGAATGCACAATTTTGGTGAATCATCACTTGTCGTATCTAGCGTAGTTTGACCGTAAAATTGAATTTTTGTATTTTTCATAATTTTTTGTGCAAGAAAAATGTCAATTTTCTTTTTTTCAAAAAAATTCAAAAAGTCATCATGATAATCTTGTAGGGTGTGCAAAAAAAACATTTTTCTTGTCTGTACATTTTTTCCTATCGTGGGTTGTTTGGATGGCTAACGAACTTGACCTTTAGCTTAGGAGGTTCATGGGGTCCCAAAACGTGGACATTTGTGTTTTCGACATATAATTTTTTGAAACAATAATTAAAAAATAATTTGTAATAAAATTTTAGTTCACATTAATTTCCAAATTTAAAGCAGTAATAACTTTTTTTTAACCTTCACATTGATATTTGTATAAATTACTACCGTTTAATGAGAAAAAACTATATTTTCTCATTTTTTAAAGATTTTTAACAACAATAAAATCTACCATTCTACTGTGATATTGCGATCTTTAATATTCATTCCTCGGAAGCGATTTTTCTTTGTATCAAACAGTTCTTATTATAATTGAGCATCCCCATATCTCATGAGAAAAATGTTATTTTTGCAAAAAAATTTAAATTTGAATCACTATTTAATGTTTGTCTCATCTTAAAATAGTGGTTTCAATTTTGCATTTAATATATTATTACGATATTTAAACTATTTTTTATTTATACAGATATCAGTTATGTAAATGAATATTCCGTTTTAAATAATGTGAGATGATAATAAAGTCAAATTAAAAATTCCAAAAGTTTCATTCAATAGTATATTGCGTGACGAGGGTCGAAAGGCAACGATTTCATGAGTGTGAAGTTAGCTGCCCGAGCGAAGCGAGGGCTTATATCATACGCACGAAGGAATAGTATCTGTGTAAGTGGGGAGTGGGACGAGCGACGTCCAAGAATTCGTTAATGCTTGCTACGAATGAAAACTCGTATGCTGCCCCGTGCACGTGCGCACTGGCGGTTGCCATGCCAACGATGTCAACACGCGTTTGAAGTTCCGAACTTGTGTATTGAACGAACATAAACAAACGAAAATAACCTACATGCTTATCGAGATGTCAAAAGGTAACATATTGAGTGGGTATAACATGTGACTGCGAAAACAGCTCTGCGCATGTGCACGGGGCATCATACGAGTTTCCATTCGTAGCAAGCATTAACGAATTCTTAGACGTCACTTGTCCCACCTCTGCTCACCAAACACATAGGGTGATACCACTCCTTACTATTCCTTCGTGATCACACGAGTGAAATCGTTGCCTCGGCCCGAGTCATGCATACAATTTTTCATCAGATCGATAATCGAAAAGTCGACTTGAGATGACTGTGGAGCGGGTCGACAATCGAATTTTCAACCCGCTCCACAGGCGTCGAAAGTCGAATTTTCGATTGAGGTATGATGAAAAAACATTTTTTCAAGTCTTAGTTTTCAAAAATACAAAATGTGTACTTTTTGAAAATTTTAATTTCAATTATTTTATAATATTACATATGAATTACTATTGATATATTTACTGTGTGAGTTAATACTTTTAAGCAAAATATTTTTCCCAAGCTCGTTACGAAATGTTAGATGTCATCTAAGAGATTAATTTAGAAAATTGTAAGCAGACATTTATTATCATTTCTTAGCTGCCCATGTTTTTCTCAGAGAAACCGCTTGATCGAAGTTTTTTCAGAAAAATTTAAGCAGTTCCGTAGCTCACTTGACTAAGGCGTGCGCTAGATTTAGGTGTCAGCATAGGTTTTAGGTAGTAAGGTACGGTTCGATTCCCCAGCGGGGGTGATTTTTCGAAGCGTTTGAGCGTGCGATCATATGTGTATTTCTGTGTGCTTGCAATTGTGTAAGAATAATCGTAAATTAAGTGCAGTAATCATATATAAAATAATGTTTTCCTTTTCGAATCGATCGACATTTTACAGCATTTTTTTGTGTATAGAATGCGTGCAGTGCATTTATACATACAGTGACGGACTGTGACATCAATGCGGCCCTGGAATTTTGTGAGTAGGTGGCCCTTTTTCGGGCTGGCTTCTAAAAAAAAAGGTCATTGAAGGACAAGCGTATGCATGGAAAATTTTCAATTTTTCCCGCATTGCTGGGGGTCCCTAATCGGTGGGGGCCCTGAGGCCATGATCACGCTGGCCCCTGTACTAAATGCGGCCCTGGGTATGCCATCAGCGGCCCTCAAGGCTCGCGGCCCTCCGGGAAATCTCCCAAATTCCTTATGGCTAGTCCGCGCCTGTATACATATACATTAGGGTGGGTCGAAAATACATAGTTTTGGAATTCGAAATCGCTACAACGCGGAAAAGTAGCGTATTGGGGTCCTAAAAAAGTATAATTAATTTGGAATTGATCGGCAAGCAGCTTGGTTACCCGCGCTCGAAAAAAAGGTTTTAAAAATTTCTTGTTTGCAGAGTTTTTCAATTTTATTGAGTTTCAATTTTTTTCTACGTACCCGGAGGTCAAAAAAGTCTTCTCAATTTTTTCGGATTTCAATCTATCATTTTCTAAGAGATAATTCCTATTAAATTTACCATTGTTTTCGGAAATTTTTTTTAACACGTTTGCAAATAGGAGGAGAATTATTTGAGGTACATGAAAACTTTTTAGTGGCAAAATTGCATTAGAAAAAAACTCCCAAGACACACGAACCGAAATTGGTAATACAGCGAATTTTTAAAATTTTGATCTTAGTATTTTGTGAACTTATCTTCATAACTTTTAGTTAAACATTTTTGTGAGCATGCGTGCGCTTTTCAAACATAGAAATACACTAGAAAAAAAATCTACAATTCCCAGGAATCGAAATTGGCAATACAGCAAATTAAAAAAAAAAATTATTTTGGTATTTTATGAACTTATCTTCATAACAGGCAGTTGAAATATTTTTGTGAGCATGCGTTGGTTTTTCAAACATAGAAATGCACTAGACAAAAAATCCACATGACACAGGAATCGAAATTAGGAACAGAGCGAATTTAAAAATTTTTGATTTTTGTATTTTATGAACTTATCGTTATAGCTTGTAGTTTAAACATTTTTCTGAGCATGTGTGGGTTTTGAAACATAGAAATACACTAGAAAAAAAATTGACAAGACCTAGGAATCGGAATTGGAATCACAGCAAATTTCAATTAAGATTTGTGGATCTTACCGATTTTTTCGGTGGTATATTTCTATGCTTAAAAATTCCACACAAGCTCGAAAAATGTTATACTTATAAATGAATAAAATAATTCTGTTAACTACAAAATTCCGAAATAAGAAAATTTGCGGCCATTTAATTTCGATTCCTGGGTCTTCTAGATTTTTTTAGTGTATTTTTATGTTTAAAAAGCCCATATATGCTCAGAAAAATGTTTAAACTACAAGTTATAAAGATAATTTCATAAAATACAAAAATAAAAAATTTTTAAATTCGCTCTATTGTCAATTTCGATTCCTGGGTCTTGTGGATTCTTTTTCTATTTTGTTTCTATGTTTAAAAAAACCATACATGCTCACAAAAATGTTTAACTACAAGTTATGAAGATGAGTACATCAAATACCAAAATCAAAAATTTTTTAATTCGCTTCATTCGTTTTTATTCCTGGGTCTTGGGGATTTTTTTTTCTAGTGTATTTCTATGTATGAAAAACCCACACATGCTCACCAAAATGTTTAAACTACAAGTTATAAAGATAAGTTCATCAAATACCAAAATCAAAATTTTTTCAATTCGCTCTATTGCTAATTTCGATTCCTGGGTCTTGAGGATTTTTTTTCTAGTGTATTTCTATGTTTAAAAAACCCACACATGCTCACAAAAATATTTAAAATACATGTTATGAAGATAAGTTCATAAAATACCAAAATCAAACATTTTTCAATTCGCTGTATTGCCAATATCGATTCTTGGGCCTTGTGGA
The DNA here is from genome assembly GCA_932178445.1 of Andricus quercusramuli. Classification (NCBI taxonomy): domain Eukaryota; kingdom Metazoa; phylum Arthropoda; class Insecta; order Hymenoptera; family Cynipidae; genus Andricus; species Andricus quercusramuli. Next base: position 2,093 of record CAKNXH010058523.1, on the reverse strand, counting down.
TTTTTTTCCTGGTGTATTTCTCTGTTTAGAAAAACAACACATGCTCACAAAAATGTTTAACTACAAGTTATGAAGATAAGTTCACAAAATACTAAGATCAAAATTTTAAAAATTCGCTGTATTACCAATTTCGGTTCGTGTGTCTTGGGAGTTTTTTTCTAATGCATTTTTGTCACTAAAAAGTTTTCATTTACCTCAAATAATTCTCTTCCTATTTGCAAACGTGTTAAAAAACATTTCCGAAAACAATGGTAAATTAAATAGGAATTATCTCTTAGAAAATGATAGATTAAAATCCGAAAAAAATTGAGAAGACTTTTTTGACCTCCAGGTATGTAGAAAAAAATTGAAACTCAATAAAATTTAAAAACTCTACGAACAAGAAATTTTTGAAACCTTTTTTTCTAGCGCGGGTAACCAAGATGCATGTCGATCGATTCCAAATTAATTATACTTTTTTAGGACCCCAATACGCTACTTTTCCGCGTTGTAGCGATTTCGAATTCCAAAATTATTTATTTGCGACCCACCCTAATATACATATATGCGTTACGATGCGAAATCGGCAAAGTTACTCTTCACAAAAGGAAGGCTTACTACATAAAATAGTAACTCTTCTTCTCGCTGAGTATGGACGGTTGCCAAGTGGTCATTTTAACATACCTGAACACAATATAGTAATTCTAACAAAATTCACCGACGAAAAGCTGCGTTTCAATTTAAAACAGTTAGAACTATTGGTTTAGAGAGTTCTTCTAACGATCCACTTTTTTCCGTGTTGATATATTCAATTCATGAAAAACTATCATCCCTTGGAGTGTGAGTGACTTTGCCTTACACTTTGGGGCTATGCCGGTCATTCATAAAAAAAGTAAAGAAAAATTCTTGGAAGGAAAACTTTATAAAAAAAGTAATTACACAGCCACACAAAAAAAAATCTTCTCTCAGGTCTGGAGGTCAGACCATGTTCACTACATGTTTTTGGGGTCGCTGAATCCGAATTCGATGTCGAAAACCACCCAGCACGTCAGGGTTCTGACATATACTCGAAATACCTCATGAAAAACTTGTGTCTAGTCCGGGGGTCAGACCATGTTTATCATATGTGTTTGGATGCCTTTTTAAAACAATTATTTCATTTTTAGTCAAACAGTTGCATTTTCATCGAAGAAAGATAAATTTTCTACCAAAACATATGACTTTTTATATCAAAAAGACAAATATTAAAAAATATAGTTGATTTTTCATCGAAAAAATTTATTTATTTTTCAACACCAAAATATGAATTTCTGTCAAAAAGTAAATTTTCTACGAAATAGTGAAATTTTCCAGCAGAAATATTAATTTTTGAACAAAACTGTTGCATTTTCAAACAAATAATAAGATTTACAACTAAACAGATCATTTTCAGGAAGAAGCCATTGCAAAAAAAGAAATATAAATACGGAGCAAATAAATTACTCAGAAGAATGTTATATCCCCTGGCGGACCGAACGAATGGAGCGGATACGCTACAGCGTATCCTTATAGTATCCACATCGTATCCTCTCCGTATCATGCAAGAAAAACTCATTAAAAAAGGAAGATGAACGTTTCACTTGTTGGAATTCGGATTCTAAGTGAAATTTTACGTTGAAAGGTCATGGAGTAATCGCAATAGTTTTTCTTGCAACATTAAAAACTTTAAAAAAATAAAATACTTATCGATAACGTGGGCTGAAGGTGACTTCAAACGCATCGTCGACGGATAACGCCTATGCAGTACTACTGAATGACAATGCGTTTGAAGTCGTCTTCAGCCCACGTCATCGATAAGTATTGTATTTATTAAAAGTTTGTAATGTTGCAAGAAAAACTATTGCGATTACTCTGTGACCTTTTAACTCAAAATTTCACGTAGAATCCGAATTTCAACAAGCGAAATGTTAATCTTTCTTTTTTAATGAGTTTTTCTTGCGGAAATAGAAGTTTCTACAACCTGTTTAAAAAAAAAGACGAGTTTCTATTATATACCAAATTATATTAATTTTTGCTAAAATACAATTTTTTCCCCATTTTTGGATAGGGTGAGGGGGGGGGGGATCTTCAGATAC